>RJWH01010116.1:0-18610 GCA_004363575.1 Solenodon paradoxus
AAAGGATGGACTCCATGAAGATGGAAACTGTGCTCTGTGAGGGACCCTGGGAGGAGGATCAAGAGGGTAGGAATGTCTGCAAACACAAGTTGGGCTCAGGACTAGAATCCAGAATACACGAGACACCTCAAAGCTCAGCCACAGCAGCCCCGTCGGAAAGGGGGCCGATGAGGCGACCTCACTTCGCTGGACAGGCTCCTGACCAGATGCTCAGCACCAGCAGCGCCTGTAGGAAAAGGCTGAAATCCCACGGGACCCCGGGAGAGCACCGGCAGCAGCCAGGACGCAGAAACGGGCGCCCAGGTTGCCGGGGGCACAGAAAACGGGACGGCCATCCCGAACAGCTCTGCAGCTCCTGAGAGCCGAGCACACAAGGGTCGCAGGCGGCGCCGGGCTGCGGGGCTGTGACCCCCGAGCGCGAGCGCCTGTTTACACGAAGCCTGTCCGTGAGGTTCATACCAGCCCTATCGCTTCGCTGCCTCCCGCTGCTGCAATAAATCACCCGCGTCGGGGGCGTAGCGCGACGCCCACGGGCCCTCTGACATTGCTGGAGACCAGCAGTCTGCGGACACTGACGGCACCGGAAGTCGGGCAGGGCGAGGCCTGGAGGCGTCCGTGTCCTCTGACTCTGGAAGTCGCTCACTGCACCCCCTGGTCACTGTCCCTGCTCATAAGGACCCGCACGAGTCCTCAGGGCCCCCAGCTCATCCAGAGCCCATCCCCACCCCAAGAGCCTCCATGCAGACATATCAGCAGCTCCTCTGCCACACAAGGTGACCATCACTGCTTCTAGGGAACAGGACTTGGACACTCCTGCCCGCTGTGACATGAGGGGCAGCAGCCTGCCTGTGGGCCCTTCTCGCCATGGAAACATGGTGGCTCCAGCCACGCAAGTGGTGCCTGGTACCAGGCCAAGTGCGGGGTGTGTGTACGGCTGGACCGTTTCTGAAGTGCCAACCCCAGGGCCGGACAGCAGACCCAGGCGGGCCAGCGGCCAGACCTGCAGCTCTGAACATCAAAGCGGGAGGGACGTGGGGACGCACCCGGCCCGCACACAGAGAGAAACCAACAGAAACAAAATGGCCGGAGATAAAGCCAATCTCTGCAGATCAAAGAGGCCAAAGATGTGACGAGGAAAGCCAGATGGACCCTGGACTGGGTCTGCTCTGGAAGGAAAAAGCCTGCAAAGACCATTATCACGTTGACTGGCCAGCCCGCACGCAGAGCTCAGGCAGGTGGCGAGATGGGCTCTGTGCTGATAAGGCGGATCCTCGCGGCGGCTTCAGAGGGAGAGCCTGGATTCTCGGGGCACACACAGCCGGACACAGGGGAAGGCCCGCAGAGCCCGTGTCCTCCTGGCGCCCATACACGGCGTGAGTGGCGCAGATAACTTACTCCCAACAATCGCAAATACAATCTCGGCACAGAGCCTGTCTCATTCTCGTTCTTGAAATTTTTCTGTTGTTCAAAACGGTTTCCTAATAGCATTAAAAAACCAGTTCTCTGAGCAGCCCTTGAGCCGGCTATTTACAGAGGGGGCAATTTTGCCCCCTAGGGGACATTCAGCAACATCCAGAGCCTTCTGTTGTGATGAAGGTGGCCACAGAGCCGCTGGTGCCCTGGGCCAGGCCAGAGAGCCCGCGGACCGGCCCATGATGCCCAGGCCAGCCCTGGACAAAGGACAGTCCTTTCCCAGTCGACAGGGTGACCGAGAAGCCTGTGCAGGGCCGGCCGGGAGCAGTGGCAGGTAGTCACGAGCAGGGCAGCATCCGCAGGGCCCGCACCCGTGCTCCTGGGTTGGGATGGCGTGTGTCCACCCCCAGCCCCCAGGTTGATCGGTTAAAGCTCTAAACTGCAGCACCTAAGAATGTCACTGGGCTGGACAGCGAGGCCTTGAAGAGAATCACATTTCAATGAGCCTGGTAGGGTGGCACTAATCCCGAATGACTGGCACCTGTGACAAGGAGGGAATCTGGACACACAGGGGCGCCTCGAGGAGGGGCCGAGGGCGAACACGGAGAGGGCAGTCAGGGCCCTGCAGGGCGCGCCCTCTCGGAGAGGCCAGCTCTCTGGATGCCAGGCCTCCCCTGCAGTACCCAGGATGCTGTGGTTCCGCCCAGCACCTGCCAGCTGACACATCCCAGACCTCATGGGAATAAAAGCACCTGTACCTGGGGGTGGATGGCCCAAGAGAAATTTCTCCAGAACATTGGCCAAAACTCGAAGCAAAGTGTATTCTCAGCCAACAGTGAACCCTGGGGCCCAAGAGCAGCAAGGGGTCAAGGGAGATGCAAACGTCAGAATGAACTTTGCCACCTGGGTTACTCGGCGGGGAAGACACGATGAGAAAAGCATGTGTGGTATGGCCTCGTCTCTGAAAACCCACCGTGAGCCCCCACGATGGCACGCAGACCTGGTTTCATCGATGGCATGGATGCAGGAAGAGAGAATAAATCCCAGATACCTGCTCGGTCAGAAAGAGTGGAGGCCTGTCTGGCCTCAGGCGTCACAGTCCGTGCCCAGGAGCTCACCCGCTTTAAGGAAGAATAAGGGCGAGCAGGACGGGACCTGAGGGGTGGGCTGCAGGAGCGGAGCGGGCATGCCGGGGGAGGGCAGACACGCTGAGGCTCCCAGGTGCGTGGGCACTGGCTCCAGGTCACTCAGGAGGTGGCTGAGGCCCCGGGCGGGGCACAGCAGGGGCTGTGCTCTGCATTGATCCATGAACCCATCGTTTCACTTTCAAAACATAATTGTCAAGGAAGGACTTCATTTTCCTCTTTCAGACTGGTCTTTCAACCACATAAAGTCCATTTCTCTTAACATGAAAAAAAAAAAAAAAAGAATTGGCCAATGCGTTAGCTTGAAAAATAATGAAAGGGCGCACCCTGGTGGAGCAGTGGTTGGATCAGTCGCCTCCGAAGGAGCGCAGGCCACGGCCCCTGGCTTCGAGTCCTCGGGGAGAGGGGAGCCACCAGTATGAACAACTACATAAAAATAAATAAATGGTCCCTTTTCTCTTCCCACCTGCTCCTTTCTTTACCATCTCCTCAAAAATTCTCTAATTAGAAATAAATAGCAGACAAATGTTTCTTAAAGACCCCCGAAGAGAAAGCGCAAACACAAAAGGAAAACAGTCAAGCAAGCATGAGGGAGCCACCTTTCGCAGCAGGACCTGTGCTGCCAGCAGAAGACGGGCAGCGGGTGAATGAACCAAGTGTTTGTCCTCAAGAAATGTTTTAAAAATGGCTGGAGTTCACCATGAAGAGGGGACTCGTTGACATCACCAACTGGTGAAGCAGAAAACAAAATTAGCCAGAAGGCAGTGTTCTGGGCACATAACGAACATACCAGAAGTAAGTAAGAAGGCTGCATCTACAGCCTTAAGAAACGCGAAGGTAGCACTTTTAGAGCCAGGAAACATGGCGACGGGCACAGGACACACGCTCACTGACAGACAAAGCCAGTTCCGAGCGGCAGCGCAGCTGAAGTCCCTGCAGGTGAAGGAGCAGCAGCGACGCACCCAAGCAGAGGTGGCGGTCATTTAGTGCAGGGACTGCAGGACAGTGGAAAGAGCGGAGAAAGGTCTCTGGCAGAACAGGCCCTGGGTCCAGGAACGGGTGCATCTCAGGTCTCATGTTTAACCTTCAAAGGGAACACAATTTGCACGTTCTCCAAACTGTCCCCAGCCACCGCGGTGGACAGCCAGCTCTCCTTGTCGTACAGCCCGTGCTGAGACCCGGGAAGGCAGGCAGCTGCCTGGGACAGAGCGCCGGGCCCGCCGTGGTCAGCACCGAGCATGCCCTTGGTCTAAGTGGACGCCACGACTGATGGGTTGGTGGGTCCTGTCTTACACTGCAGCAGACACCAGCTTCCCAATCACGCGTCCCTTTGCAAGCACAGAAGACATTTCTGGGAAGACAATTCAAGGGCCGGTGTTGCTTCACTTGATTGAAATGGCCTGTGTGCTGCCATCGATGTGGAATCAAGTGATTCCGCCTCGGGCCTGAGGCCAGGGCCGCGCCCACCCTCCCGCAGAACAGCGACCCGCTGGGTTTCACAACCCGGGAAGTCCTGCCTGCTTTGACGGCACGGCCCCTCCCGGAGCAGAGGTTATCAGCATCTTGTCCTGAAGAATCACCGCAGGTCCCTTCCTGAGGACTGGTTCTGCAGCTTTCCTCCTGTCGCCAGGATTGTGAGCGTCCTCGTCATCTGATGGCAGGAGTGCTCTGCTCAAGGGCGACCATTTTCCCCGGGGTATTGCTTTAAAAATTATATAAGAAAATACGTCTCTGTGTGTATCTGAATGTGTGTGTGTTTTCACTGTGCAAAGTGTCCATTTCACACACAGTCCACACAGCAAACTGCAGTTTGGTGACTGGCACATGTGAACCCAGCTATGGCCTCGGTTCTCCTTCTCAACACTGTCCCCGTCCCCATCCCCACCACTCTTTCTGTCATTCCCCTCTAGGCTGCATGGTCAAGACTTTTCTATAAAGAAAGAACATGGGTTTTTTTTCGGCCTGACTTTGTCACACGTCCTGATTATTGTGAGATTCACCCAGGCGGGGATGTCTGATTAGTTATTCCTTTTTTGTCTCTGAAAAGCCCACCAGGGTATGAATATCCTGCAACATTACAGCATGAATTTCACTGCAAAGGAGCAACTGGGCTGTCCCCAGGCCTCCTAAAATGGCCGCGAATATTGCACAAGCCTAGCTTCGCGGTGTGACAGGCACCTACTCTTACTCTTATTTACCACCATGGCAGGAGGCCGTGGCAGTTGCCCCTTCACATCTGAAGACACGGCCCTGCTGTTCTCCAGAGCAGCCGCTCCATTTTGCACGGCCCCCAGGAATGCCGGGACCCTCGCGCCCCCGCCAGCCCCCCACCAGGCCACCTCCTGGGTTCCGGTCACGCCCCAGAGAGCGTCCCGTGGTCTTAACGAGCATCACCCTCACCTAAGACGTGCCCACCCAGCCACCTGCCCTGCTCCGCGTCTGTCGAAACCTCTGCCCATTTCGTCGCTGGCGTGCACACTGTCCAGGCCCAAGTACCCCTCACATATGCTGGAAAGCAGTCCTTTATCAGATGCAGGGCTTCCAAACACTCTCCCAAGGTCTGGCTTGTCTTTTCCTTCTGTAAGAGCTTCTTCAAAGAGAAGCGCTTAATCCTGATGAGCTCAATCAATGTGCTCTGCTCTGTGTGACTTGGGTGTCCCATCTCAGAAGTCTGTAGCTCAGGGTCCCGGAATGTTTTGTGTGTTTTCTTCCATAAGCTCTAGGTTTTACATTTAGGGCTGTGATAAGTTTTGTTAACATTTCATGTGCAGATCAGTTCACTTCGGGGGCAGAGGTCTGTTCAGCTGCTCTGACACTCTGCTGAAGAGACTGTCGTCTCTGCCCAACTGCCAGGGCTCCGCGGTCAGTCAGCTGTCTGCACACGGGCAGGCCGGGCGGGCCCCTCTCCCACTGATCTTAGCTTATCTCTCCTCAGATAGCACACAGCTGCTTCGTCCTCCCCCGGCTTTATTTATGTTCTATGATGTGCACGTTCCGGCCCGTTGGCATTCCTCTACGATGCCAGAACCAGGCCCCAGCCACCAAGGGCCTGCTGGCTGGGGGTCGGTCTGGTGGGAAATTCAGGCATCAGCCGTCAGTCGTGAGATCCCTGAATGTGGCCTCCCCCTCCAGTTATTGTATTTATTTACTAAAGTCTCTGACTTCCCTCAGCAACGTTTTCTGTTTTCCAGGACACAGCGCTCATATCTTTGAACCGATTTCCCAGAGGCCGATTCTCGGTATCTCCTGTGTTCCCACCTGAGTGGACTTTTCCCTCCGGGTCATGGGGCTGCTAGTTTGCCGTATCACAGAGGAGTTCTCATCCTCAGCATGTCGAGTCATTAGGTTTACAAGGCAGAGAACCAGGCCATCTGCAAGTAATGAGAATTTTACTTCTTTCCCAGCCTGATATCTGGCCCTCCTTTTTCCTTGCTCTATTCCACTATCTCAAATCTCCGGCTTCACAGTGAACAGAAGTGGTTAAGAGCAGACATCCGTGCTGGGTCCTGATCTCAGGGACTCAAGCCTGTCTCCGTGAAGCCTGCCAGCTGCAGGTTTTATGGGGAGGCTTTATCAGGTTGAGTAAGCCCTTCTCTATCTACTCCTTTGCTGGGGGTTTTACAGTGAATAGCTGTTGGGCTTTCTCAAATTCTTTCTCTGCATCTTGTGAGAGGATCTTGGTTTTTCTTTTCCCATCTGTGACTCTGATGGACTTCTTTTTTTAAACAATATACTTGAGTTTAAAAAAATAACAGCCTGACTTAGCATCCCTGCCCTCTAGAGGCCACAAGGAAGCCGTGAGTGCAGTGTTGAGCTTGATTTGCTAAAATGTCTCAAAGATCTTGCACAAATGCCTTCACGGGGCAAACTTAGAACTTTTTCCTTCCTGACCTTGGCTGGTCTTCAGATCAAAGCAATGCTGGCCTCCCAGCCAGTGAGCTGGGAAGTATTCCCTCCTTTTCGGTTTTCTAGAAAACACTGTATAGTTTCCCCTGCACATTTTGGCTTGGCAGTGAGCACGCAGTCCCGAGCTGTCTTCGGGGGAAGATGTTTAACGCCGCTTTGATTTCGTTCATGGATTGAGAACTAGTCAGGTGCCCCCTTTCTGGGCCACATCCTTCAAGGAGTCCCCCACCCCATCTAAAGGGCTGACTGTAAGGAACTGTGAGACGATGGCCTGACCACCCGTCTCCTGTCTGCAGAATCCATGCTGCCTCCCACCGACTCTGGCGCTGGCCATTAGGGGCCTCTCTCCTGAAGAGGCCGGGCGGAGGCTTATGAATTCCGTTATTCTTTTTAAAAAAATCACCTTTTGGTTTCATTTTTGTAAAGTGTTATGAGAGCTTTATATGTCACTGACTTTCCTTCTGATCACTATTGTTTTCCTGTATCTACCTACTTTGGGTTTAGTTTGCTATTCGTCTCCAGTTTCTTAAGGCCGACACTGAGGTCCTGACGGGAGCCATTCTCTTCTGGTTTACCTGTCGCCCCCGCCACCCCGCCGCCCGCCCCAACTCCAGGAGAACCCACATGCTGGGTTTTCACTTTCACTCTGCTGACAATATTTCCTCATTTGCTTTTTGATTTCCTCTCGGACCTGGTGTGATTTTGAAGCATGTTGCTGAGTTTCCAAATACTGGAGAATTTTCCAGAGATCTCCATTCTGAATTGAGCTCCCTGTGGTCAGAAGACAGGCCTTACATCATGCAAACTGTACGGGGTTTGTTCTCTGGCTCCGAATGTGCCCCGTCTCAGTAAACAGTCCGTGAGCCCGAGGCAGGGTGGACAGCGGGGCGCCCACCGCTGCCGGGCACCCGTCCGGCGTGAGCTTGGCCAGCCTGTTGACATGCTGCTCAGACCTGTGTGCGCTGTCATCCGGGCGCCCCAGCTCCGAGGCCGTGCGTGACATGCCACGTCTCGTCGGCTGTGCACGGCGCTCAGATGCACCGGCCGCAGCCAGTGGTCACTGAGGCGCTTTACAGACACCCTAGAATCTGCTTCCATTTCCACTGCACCTCAATGCTCCCCAGTTGGGGATTTTGTCTCCTGGTGACAGAGGCAGTGTTCACAAGCCAGGAACAGGTCCATCGTGACAGCGAACTGCCAACTCCCATCCTACAAAGTCGGGAATGTGCCCGGGATCCCCATCTGTCCCACAGAGTCTTCAGATGCAGGACGAAGGGTGGACGCCCGAACAGACCCACGTGACATGAGTCATGTCACCGGGAGCCACCGTGGGGAGATGGGGGCAGGACGGGCCAGACCCTAAAGCATCATGTGCGGCTCTGATGGGCCGGCTGAGTTTGCCAGGGTCTCCTGCCTGTGTCTCTATGGGGCGGCGCCACTTTTCTGGTCAGAAAGCAAGGACTGGATCTGAGGTGGAGGCCGCAGGCCGTGGTGGGGGCCTCTGGGTGAAGGGTCCCCAAGGCCAGCGTGACTGTGCACAATGACAGGCAAGTCGGGTAGGGGTGGCCGCGCTGTTAAGATCAGGCGGGAAGCGGCCACACATCTCCCAGCAGCCTGAGGGGACGGGTCCGGGCTCTGAGCAGGGCTTGTCTGCGAGAAGCATGCAGGTCACCCGCCCAGGGCCCTGAGAGCGGGCACCAGTGGGGAGGTGGGAGGAGAGTGCGGGCGGTGGGGGGACAGGCGGGCTCTGACCTGGAGGTTCAGAGAGCATGGGCCACGCAGGGCGTCACAGGCCCGCAGCCCGGGAGGCGTGGGGACCCGGCCTGCCCCCAGCACCCAAGGCAGATGTAAGCCCGTGCGGCAGGCAGGACAGTTACCAGCATGCCTTCTGGAGCTGAGATAGCATCGCCCGCAGCCAGAGCAGGACAGATTCCAGGAGGGCCTGGGCTGGTCGGCTGTGTCCCTCTCATCCACAGGAATGGGGGCAGGGGTGGCAGAAGCCCGCTGTGCCCCTCACTGGCCTCCCATGCCTTGCGGCTCAGGGTCGTGAAAGCTGGGCTCCTGGGTCTGTGCAAAAGCAAACTCTCCAGGCGGCGAAACAGCAGGAGCGTCAGCCGGGTCACCCGCCTGCTTGCTCGCTCTCTGCCGGGACCAGCACCGTCCCCCCGATGTGCCTCCCAGTACAGCACGTCTTCGTGCGTGTGCCCGGAGCTGGTCCGACAGGATGGCCCAGGCAGTGTGGCCAGCAGACCACAGACGTGGACACGCGGGGTCCCGGGACCAGCCCCCAAGGAGCCTGGCGTGGGCTCCCTGAGCCCATGGTACAGGGACACCGGAGTCAAACAAACAGTACAACCGCACCGGCCAGGCCCCGGCTGGCAAACGGAGGCGAAAGCAGGGCTCACGTCTGGGACCGCGGTCCCTCCCAGACACAAGTAAACAGCCCCGACCCAGTCGCAGGGCTCCACCTGCGGGAGCTGCGGCTCACGGCACACAGCACCCAGATGGCACAACCCCTGCTTGCTTGGAGGCTCGCCCCGCACGCCCCAGGCCAGCCTCTGCCAGGCCAGGGGCCCCAGCCAGGTCTGGGGAGCTCTGCGGGCAAGACCCACCCCACCTCCACCTCCACCCGCAAACCCGCAGGGAAGTAAGTCTCAGGCGGAGACACGAGACGGAGACAAGTGCCTGAGACAAGGGGCCTGAAGGCTCACGGACAGAGACCAGTCACGGGAGGTCACCCGGGGGATGGGGAAGCCTGGAGGGGAGTGAGGGGACTTCTGTCTGTGTGCCGTGCCTGCTCGTGCCCCAACGAGGCTCAGGCGTGGCTGCTGGGGCCACCGCGGGGAGCTGGCCTTTCCCAGGACATCCTTAGACATCCGCCCGGTCAGCACCGCGCTGCCCACACCGGCGAGCGGTCTCGGGGCAGCAGAGACCAGGGCGGTCAGGCCGACAGCTCAGCCCCGCGGGGCCGACTTATCACGGGCGCGTTGCACACACATCAGTCTCCTGCACGCTGCCCTGCGGAGACCACCCCGTGTCACCAAGTGCTTCATGACACCAACGGGCTGAACGCAGGTGCCACGACGGGGACAGCACGCCTTCCCGAGCCGCCTGCCGCGAACATCTGCGGAGCGTCCCCGTCTGCGCTGACGTGGGACCGGCCTGCGTCCAGAGTATGGGGACTGGGCATTTTCGGCACAGTGTCCCTTGCGCCCGCTCAGTTGACAGGGGGGCGCGTTACCGGCCCGATGGCCCAAGCGAGTGATGCGGCACTTAGGGAGGGTGCCCGGGCCGTCACCCCGTCCCGCAGACGACTCCGCCGACAGCCCCCAGGAGCAGGGGACGGCAGGCCGGTCCCACACCTCTGCCCTCTGCCAGGGACAGTGACACTCCCCACAGCCACCAGGAGCTGGAGTCTCCGTGGGTGCCAGGGAGGAGGAGAGACAGCAGAAACGAGAGAGGAGCTGAGGCAGAGCTCCTGCACATGCCATCTAAACGGGGGTCCCCGGGGCCGGGCCGCCCCCTCGGACGGACACGAGGCCCGGGCATGCAGCATGCCCGAGGTGGGCCTGGTCTCCAGCACCGCGCAGAGCAGCACAGGTCCTGGGCGGACAGGCCCAGGCCTGCAGCAGGGCGACAGGGAGCTCAGTCCCACGGGGACAGCGGGCGGTCAAGTGAGAAAGGGGCACCCAGGACCGCGGCCGGCTGGCCCTCACCCCCGGGTCCTCACCAGGGCCATCGCAGCTGTCCACAGAGAGGTGGGCCGGCCTACGCTCCTCCGCGGCGGGCTCATACGTGATGTGGGGGACAGTGAGGGTCTTCTCTCCGGGACTCACGCCATTATCCTTGTCCACTTTAAACTTTTTTTTCTTCACCTAAAAGTCAGGCGATGACTTGGCACTTCCTAGGCATCCTCGGCAAGGCCCCACGAGCCCTGGACCCCACGCAGCACCGGCCGTGACGGGCGGACGGGCGCACAGCTGAGCGGTGCTGCTGGCCCCTGGGTTGGGCGGGGTGCAGCGGGCAGTGGTCAGCGCACGAAGGGTGGGGGGCGGCTGGGGCAGAGACACCCCTGTGAAGAGGAGACCTGCTGGAAGGGAGGGAGCAGGCCAGCAGGGGGCCAGGAGCACAGTCCAGCACGGAGAATGGCAGCGGGAGGCAGGGGCGGTCCCTCTAGACCTGCTTCCTACTGCCAGCCTGGCAGGGACACTGCGTGGCCGGGACCCAGGGCACGCTGGCCGGCACTAACCCAGGGGAGCCCTACCCGCTGCCTGCGACCCTGGGCGCCGCCGGCGTGATTACCATCACGGACTTCTTGGGCTTGGGACTGGGGGACAGCAGGACGTGGCTGCGTGAGGGTTTGCCCACGTAGATCTTCCAGGTAGAGGAGTCGGGGCTCTCGGCGGCGTAACACCTCCAGGCCGTCTGCACGGAGGGGACAGGCCGTCAGCGAGGAGCCGGCCACCGCGGCAGGGGGACCGCGGCCGGCTGGTCCCCGCCCACCCCGACACCGGCTCCTCCAGCAGCCCTGACACCTGCGTGTCAGTGGGCACGGCAGGTCTTCCCAGGAAGGCCTGTGGCTCCGCGCAGGGCAGGGAGGCGTGGCCGGGGGCACGTGGCCAAAGTCAAGCCTCTTTCCCAAGAGACAGCCCACCACGAGGCAGATGAAGAACAGAGATGCCCTCAGGGGACCCCTCGGCGGTCCAGGTGGACAGAGGGGAGGACACAGCCGGGCTCCTGGGCGCAGGAGATGCAGACAGGACAGCAGAGGGAGCCCTGCTGTCTCACCCCAGTGCTGACCGCTTGGTCAGAGGAAACCTGCCCACTCCAAGGCCCTCGCCAAGCTGCCTGCGGTCTCGCCCGCAGGCGTGACACCCCTTCGTGCCCCCACATGCCCACCCTCCACCTGGCTCTGGGCCCCTGGAACTGGCCGCCGAAACCAACTTCTGAAGGAAGTTCGGCTCTGACGGTGCAATTCAGAAAAGGGCACGAGGCCCAGGGGATGGCCATGCTCCTTCCAGGGCGTGTGTCCAGACAGACTACAGCCCATCTGTGGTCCCGAGAACCAGACAGAGCCACCCGGCCGCGGGCGCTCTCCGTGCAGCTGTTTCAGCTCCTTCCCGCCTCGGCGTGAGTTCCCCCAGTTCCTGAACCCTGGCCCTTCCTGAGGGTGGGTCAGCTGTGGGCCTGCGCCACCGGGGAGCCACCCTGTGGGCCGCCAGCCCGGCCCCACACCCGCACCTGCGCACAACGGAAGGACCCTCCACCCACACCCACACGGGCGGGCGAGGCCCACAGACACGGGGCGCCAGGCATCACCTGAATGAGCGAGGCCGCCGCCGGGATCTGCCGGTTGAAGTGCTTCTGCCTCTGCTTCTGCTGAACCTTCAGGGCGAAGCCGGAGCCAAGGATCCCCTGCCAGGAGGGAGGCCAGCGGGCTGGGCTCAGGGACGGTGCCACCGCGGGGGCGCACACCGGCACCAGGGTGGCCAGGCGGCCGGACCACTCGCGAGGGGCCGCGCAGGCTGTCACTGGTGGACAATAGGCATCCACTGCGATTCGTGCCGCCTGTCACCGCAGGTGCACACACGTGGAGCCCCAGGCAGGCGGGACAGGAGCCCCCGGGGCCCGGTGGCAGCGGACGGAGCCCTCGTGGGCTGTTTTCCGACCAGGGCCCCAGCATTCACGTCAGCCGCACACAGCTGCCCCAGCGCTCGCGGCCCCAGACGCCTGGTCCCCACAGGCAGGGCGTTGGGCCCCTGACGTGGCGCCTCGTGGCCTTCTCACGCCCTCAGCAGCCCGGGCGGCCTGCGGGTGGTAGCGGGGACACCCCTACAGAACACCTACCGCCGGGAGCGCGAAGAACGAGATGGCGAAGACGGAGAAGCAGGAGGCGATGGTCTTCCCGACCCAGGTCTGGGGCACCTTGTCCCCATAGCCAATGGTGGTGACCGTGACCTGTGGGGGGGGCAGCAGTCAGCAGGCCCCCCGAGCCTCCGACGGGTGTCCCGTCCGCCAGAGCCCACCTCCCCCAGGAACAAGAGGCTGGGGGACCCGTCGTCCCGGCTCGGCTGGGCACCGCGGGGGCCGGGTGCACAGGCAGGGCCTCCCGTCCCCAGGAGGCGAGGCCGCGCCACCGGCACTGCTGGCCCCGGGCGGAAGCTTCCTCCGCGGTGGCGGCCGACAAAGCCGGGACGGATGACACGCCATTTCCTGACGCCACCCCGGGCCCCAGATGTCTCCACTATCCTTTCATTCTTCTCTGCGGGGGAGCCGTCCGTCGGGCATGGGGGGGTGGGAGAGAGGGGCCGCCCCACGGCCCCGGCCACATCTGAGCGTCGCTCCCTGCGCCTCCCCGCAGGAGCCTGCAGATGACATGCTGCATCCGGAGCGCCCACCCCGGCGGTGCCAGCGCTCGTGGGGTTCCCAGGAGCCCCGCCTGCCGGGGGCAGGGGCGCCCTGCACTGGGGGAGGTCAGCCTGGCGGGCAGCAGCGGCCCCCACCTGAGTGGACGGCTTCTGGGTTGGGGTGGGGAGCCAGTGCCCCGTGAAGCCAGCGCGGAGTGGGGGACACTGAGGCAGGGCCTGCAGGCAGCAGACTCCAAATGCAGCCAAGGCCCGGACAGACGTGGGGTCCACACAGGCATCAGTCCCCGTATCCCTGAGAATTCTGCCTGAACTCTGGGACCAGGGGCCCGGCCAGGGCCGCTGCCCTGTAAGTCGCCATAGCTCTGTCACGCACACCCCACACGCCCGGCCCTGCACAGACCCCCTACCCACGTGCCTCCCCGGGGACGCTGGGGACGCACAAGCCAACGGCACACGCCTGCTGCCCACACCCACACCCACAGGACTCCGCTCGGGCCGGGACCCACGTGCCCCGTCTCCACTTGCAGGTCAGGGCTGGGAACTGCCCATCAGGCGTGGTCCCCAGGAGGTGAGCGCTGGGGCGTGAGATTCTCTTTGTAAAACCTCCCTGGGAGACGGCAGGGCCGGCCAGGCCCCTGTCCCATGAAGAGGAGGGTCCACCTCAACTGCCGTGGCCTTCTGTCCAGAGGGGAGGGCAGCTGGGGGTCGGGGGTGCACAGGAGCGGCACCCCTGAAGCTCGTGACTGAGCTGCAGGTCGGCGACCCCCTTACAGAGGGGAAACTGAGGCAGAGGCAGAGTCTGCGCCGGAGACCGGGCCCCTGGCAAGCGACTGAGCTGGCATGAAACCAAGGTCTGTACCCCACAGCACACTGTGCACCCCCAGACCCCAGGGGGCTGAGAGGCTGCTCAGCCAGCCCTCAAGCCACCACGAGCCAGGGCCGCCGCGGAGCTAAGCAAACGCCCCGGCAGGAGCCAGGCTGCACACAAGAAAAGCAAACTGCCCCGTGTGAAGCGCCCCGTCCTGGCCGGACGGAACCTCCGGAGCAGGCCTGCGGGAGCCGTGTTCAGCTTCTCGCTCGCCACACACTGCTGGGTCCGGCCCCGAGTCCTGACCCGGCTTGGTTCCTACCAGCTGGACGGGTCAGATCACGTCCGCTGGGAGGGGTCGTCCCGGAGCCCCCCAGGCTGACATGGAGGCCATGCATCCCTGGAGCCTCCAGGCCCCACCGCGGGAGGCCTGGCTGACTCCGCTCAGAAGTCACCCCAGGAGGCACATACCCTGACTCTGGGGACCCGTCACTGCCTACAGACCACGGCTCAGCCACGCCACAGAGCACGAGACCAGGCCGCTGGTGCTGGGCAGGGTCACGGTGACGCGCCCGATTCCAGGTCGCAGGAAGAAGGGTGCCCTCGTGCCAGCCTGGCCTTGCCCACGGGCCACACGGTCCAGGCAGCATTCGCAGCAGTGGAAACAGCCCCGTCTCCCAGGATGGGGTTCCTCTCCATGAGCCCCTAGTCAACCCTCAGAGGCAGACCCCTTGCCTCCCCATTTGACAGACAGGAAACTGAAGCTCGGAGCAGTCCTGTGTTCCAGTGTGGCCTCCAGGCCAGCTCGATGGCCGCTGACTGCCCCCCAGGTGCTGACCCCCCGGCCTGCGGCCCACCAGCTGCGCTGCACTGCCCGAGGCAGCCGCCCTCGTTCACCAGCCCCTGCATCGCGGCCGGCCTTGCCCAGCCCCAGCCCCGTAGGCAGGGAATCTGGTCCGAGAGCTCCTGCCCCAACCGGGGACTGGGCAGGGGCAGCAGAGGGCCCTCGAGACCACAGGTGGAGAGTTTAAATTAACTTCTGGGGTTGGCCCTGGAGACGGCGACCACCAAGCAGCCATCCTGGGTGGCTGCTGAGCTGTCCAGCTGCCCGCCTGCCCACCAGGGACCCCAGGCTTTCTGCTCTCGCTGATCTTTCTGATGAATCCAGATGCAGCTGCCCATCTCATGTGCACATGCAGACGAGCCAAGAGGCTGGGCCACCTGCCCAGGCTGCACGCTGGCCAGAGGTGAGCTGGTGCTGCTGCACGTTGGCTCCCCACAGACCTGGCATTTCCAGTGTGACTGCGTCTCTTTCCTCCGGGCTGGAGCCAGAATGTTCCACCACCTGACATGCCAGGCCCTCACCCTCACTGGCAGGAGCTGAGCTCCATTCCAGGGAAAATCAAGCTCAAATCCCTGTAAGCAATGCCCCAGGTGTCACTTAGTGGGAAGTAAGGGCAGAGGGCTGGACATGCTTTTTGGACTCCTACTCATCCTGCAAAACCCAGCGAGAAAGGCCCTTTCTTGGGAAGAGCTCTCTGGCTGGGCTCATGGTCCCCACGTACTTCTATGGCCCACTGGGACAGGACTGAGCCAGATGGGCAGTGGCCGAGGGTCTTGTGGGCCCTCCATCTCTGCTGCCCCGCATGACCTGGCCTACACAGAGCTCCAGGCAGAGGGGGAGCTGTGAACAGGTGCCCTGAGTGCTGGTCCACAGGGCCTCAGTTTCCCCAGCTTCAGACAGACTCTGACACTGACCCTCATGAATGCCTAGGAGGCCCAGTCCTCACTCCGGCCTCCATGTGGCCTCCAGACTCCTCTGGCCTCACCCTGCTGGGAGGCCGGAACTTTCCGGAGCCATCAGCCAGGACAGCCCAAGCAGGGTCAGACTCAACTTCACACCGTGGCTGAAATGCAGGCTCAGGCTTCCAGCGTTTTTACGTGAAATTTACGTGGGGGTAAACAGAGCTGGGGAGCCTCCTATTCGGGAGACCCCTAGGCACTCAACAGAGGAGCTGGTGTTTGCAAACACCACTTTTCCCGCCGCTCAAACTACAGCACAAAAAAATGCATCTTGTTCCAGGGGCGAAGAAAAAAGTCTCAAACCTGCCCCAGACACCTCGGCAGCCAGGCCCGGGGCGCCACGCGTGGGGGTGGAGGGGCGCTTGCCCGCTGGGGCGTCCCTGGAGGTGGGGACAGACAGGTGGAGGCATAGCCCCCGAGCTGACACCTTCCCCAGACACTGGGAACCAAGTCCTCGGGACTCTTCCCGGACACTGCTGTCAAGGGCTGAGCTGAGTCCCCCGACATCCATCTCCGCCTGCACCCTCGGAAAATGAGCATTTTGGAACTGGGGCCTTTGGAGATGTGAGCAGTTGGGGTCTTGAGTTGAGGTCGCTCAGGGTAGCCCTGTGGGCAGCGCCCCATGACGTGTCCTTTTATGGATGAAGGCACAGCCACGGCCCCGGAAGGCCTGAGGTTGGACAGATAGGAAGGGGCCGGCCGAGTGGGCCCACGGTCCCAGAAGCACTGCCCCTCAGGGACTTCAGTGGCCGCAGGAGTCACACCCACAGCACACACCGCCACTTCCCGCATCCACGGCCTCACAGACGTGAGGACCCCCGGCCGCCTCCTGGCACCTCCGCCGAAGGCCCCGAGCGTCTGCACAGGCACCTCCCCACGGCCGGACGCCTCTTCTGGGGTCCACCCTGCACCTCTCTGAGAAGCGGGTGGATCCCGCTGACCTCTACCCAGTGCCTGTGGGGTGAGGGGCCTGAAGCCCCCAGGGTGGACGTCGGGGACGGCCTGGTCTCCAGCCCTAGTCCCCTTGGATGCCCCAAGGCAGTCCGTCAACAAGTCACCCCCGCCCGTGTGTGCCCAGTGGGGCCTGGGGCTCTGCTCCCTCGCTGACGGCGGACAGATAAGACAGGACAAAGGAAACGGACAGAAAACAACTGCTGGGGCCGCAGCGCGAAGGGGCAGACGGGCCGCCCGGCCCCAGGGCGGACACCTTGGCCGTGTCTCGGGCTGCTGTCCGAGACGCGCCAGGAACACAGCCCATAACTCAGCCGGCCCTTCCCACCCGACAGCTGCAGGCGCAGGGCCCGATGAATGGGGCCGTGTGCCCTGAGCCGGCAGTGGGGGCCCTGCCAGCCCGGGGGCGCGGGCCCGGCGTGAACAATGAGCCGGCCAGGGCCCGGGAGGCCGGGCTGGGCTGCAGCTGACGGCGGCTGGGGCTCCAGTGCCAAGCGGGGCACAAAGGGGCCGTTTTCCCGGCCGGCAGACGGGTGTTTGCACAGGTGTGGGGTGTGCTCCGCGGGCGGGGCCAGCCAGCCTGCTGCCCGCAGCCCGGGCCCGGGGCGGAGGAGCACCAGGGCCGGGCGCTGCTCCTCAGCTAAGCGCGTGGTCCCCGCGGCCTGGGAACCCCTCCCGGCCCTGGGCGGCCTGTCCACCTGGGACGTGACCCCTCCATGCAGCAAGGCACACTCCCTGCCGGGGCCCAGGCCGCCCACCTGAGCGTGCTGGACCTGCCACACGGGCCCGCAGGCCATGGCGGGACGGGCCGGAACCGGGGCCAGGGGAGCTGCTGGGCCCCCCATGGCCGAGCCCTCTCTTTTCTGGGCAACTCTGCTGCTCCAGGCGCGGTCACCACTGCCCAGGCCAGACACCAAATGTGCAGCCCAGTTCCAGTCGCAGGGTGGGTGCCGGCCTCCCCGCATCTTTCCGCCCTGGGTGCGTTGTGCTTGCTATTCGACGTTGCTTTGCTCGGTGCAGGGCACTCTGCGGCCACACACAGGCAGGACACGGCCTGACCTGCACCCAGGACGCTCCAGAGGGCAGGCCACGGGGGTCTCAGGCAGGGCTGGAGGCAGGGGGTCGCAGTGGAGGCCCTGGCCGTGGGCATGGGGGCCCAGCCCCGTGTGAGCTGAGCTCCAGGCCCCCGCAAGTGCCAGCACGTGGGCTTTCTTGAGAAACACAAGTTCAGAGATGACACACGAGGACCGGAGATGGCGACCGGCGGCCCTGAGCACGGGGCCGAGCCGGCGGCCCGTCCAGCGGGCCCGGCCGTGGCTTCAGCTGCGGGTCTGGGAGCGGAGAAGGACGCCACAACCGGGCAGCGGGGCCCACAGCCCACAGGGGACGCCCTCCCTGCCCGGCGGGGTCTCTGGGGCTGACACGCTCGCGGCCCCACCGGCCACTTACCACCCCCCACCACAAGGCGTCCGCATAGCTTCCAAACTCCACTTGGCCCGACTCGTTGACGGCATCCTTTTCGGCCAGGTACACGAAGTACGACGAGAAGATGAGGCCCAGGAAGCCGATGTACAAGGTGGTGATGAGCTCCTGGGGAGACAGGCGGGGCCGTGGGGCGGCTGGCGGTGCCCGCCTGGCCGACAGGTCTAGCCACGGCCAGCAACGGTGTCTTCGGGAGAACCTGTGCCCGGCTCCCGCAACAGCCAGGCCGGGTCGGACCCTCCGGAGCGTTGGGGTCCGGCCCCACACCCCAGCACGTCCCGCAGAACCTCACGAGGGCGGGGGGGCTCCGCTCGTCGGCCCGGCTCCCCACTCCCCACCCCCGGCCTGCTGGGCCTTTTGCCGTCCGGCTCTCTCTTCGAGCGCCCGACAGGCTCCTGTCCCGGCTGTCACGCTCAGAGGAACGCAGCTTGTCAGCACTCTGGCCGCCGGGAGGCCGGGGCCACGATGGGACAGCAGCTCATTAGGACCCGGGCCCACTGCTGCATCCTCGCCGGCACCCGCCCCGCAGACACCCACCTGGCGGTGGATAAAGACCACGGAGCCCAGGAGCCGCCAGGTGCCGCCCTGACGGTCCACGTGCAGCATCCTCAGGATCTGCAGGAAGCGGATGCCCCTGTGGAGGAGACGCTCTGGGCCCACTGCTCCCCAGCACCCCCAGGCCCGGCTCTGCGTCTACCCGCTGCCCCCGGCACCGCCAGGCCCGGCTCTGCGTC
>RJWH01010117.1:0-18600 GCA_004363575.1 Solenodon paradoxus
AAAAAAATAATAATAACTCATAAATTGCAGGAAAGAGTATTTATACTTAAAAGGCAGACACCAGGCACGCCTTGGTGGAAAATCGGATTAGTCAGCTGCCTTCCGCCCAGAAGGCAGGTCACATAGCCCAAGGACTCAGGTTCAAGACCTGGGCCGGGATGAAAACCAAGATGAACAAGTAAATCAAATAAATAAAGTGCTTCCTCCTTCTGCCTGCCTGTCTATCTCTATTTGCTGTCAGTCCTGCCTGCACCTTTCCTTTTTTTTTTAAAAAAAAAAAAAGGCAGGAACCAGTGACCTATGTGAGAATATGAACTTCTTACAAGGACTGACTGAATCATTATTTTAAATCTCCCTTAGAAAGAATACAACATATGGATTAACATTATGGGGTTGTTTTTTTTTTTTAATATTTAAAGGTGGTGGGTTTTATTTATATTTATTCATTTTCAAGGAAAGGTGCAGACAGGAACGCCTGGTCTCCTTGCGCAGCAGAGTCTAAAGCAATCTGCTCACCATAGGGAAGTCCATATTGATTAGACAGGAATGACAGCCCCGTGTCTTATACTTTCTTTAACTTGGAAGCATTCAGGAGAGATGACAAATGTGGTTGCATCCTGTCTTGTCTTTCCTTTCCGATTCCTTCCTTTCCACCTGACTTCCTGCAATGTTACCAACACCACCGGGTTCTGCCCATCTGGATAATAAATTTAGACCAAGGGTCACTAATGGGAACAGGTAACAGGAATTTATTCTGGAGCACTCCAGTGGCCCTCCTGGATTAAACCAGGGGCAGTCCACAGACATCCCAAGTTCCCTGCTGCAAGACCCAAGACCTCGGGGAAACAAGCAATGATGACCAACTGAATAAAATAAGTAAATGCTTCTTCCTCCTCTCTCTCCTGTCTGCCTCCCTGATTCCCTCATTTTTGCCTGCAAAAAAAAAAAAAGATACAAACAAATTTATTCTTTGATCAGAGAGGAAGAGGGGAGCTCCTGCTCAAATGGCTTCTTCAACCCCTTGCCAGCTAAGGATTAGGTTATATGTTTCTTGAAAAGAAAGGGAGAGAAAGGGTGGACTTAGGTCTCTGAAGTCTGCAGACTTCTGGAAAAAGGGGTGAATGTTTCAGGATCAGAGGACCATGCTTACTCCCAGTTCTAATTTGGTCTGGATCAGACTTTCATGATGTGAGGGGGTGGGGGGTATTTTTTGTTTTTGTTTTTTAAGGAAAGTTGCAGGCAGAAAGGTAAGCAGACAGACATGAAGGAAAGAAAGGAGTAAAAAGCATTTTTTAATTTATTAATTCTTCATTTTGCTTGTTATCCCCAATCCTAGGTCTTGAACCCTGGGCATTGGGATGTATGTGGACTGCACTGTAGCAGACTTAACAGCTAGGCTACCAAGGCTCACGGGGTGGGGATGTAATGTGTCCTTCTTGACCTTCGTCTCCTCTTCACCTCCATTTTGTCTGGCTGGGTCCCATCGTTCTCCACGAGCACATTATTTTCTAATCTAAGGTTGGAAATTCCATTGTCCTCTGCAACCTGCCAGTAACGCAGCTCTTAAGATCCTTAGAAGAAAACACAACTGAACCATATGTTAGCTTTGGTTTAACCATTTTGAGGAGATAAATGGTCAAGCACCAGATGACAGTGCCCGCAGGCAAAGGAGCAGCTGGCCGGAATCTCAAATTCCTCACACGCCAGGTTTTGCTCATTCCCAGGCTGTGCAAGCCTGCACTGTGTCACTGTACATTTCTCCAGTTCTGTCTTAGTGAGTCGAAGCGGGGTAAAGGCATCTGTGCTTGCCCTGTCTCAAAAGACTCCAGCTAGATAAGGTAGGAGAGTAAAAGACCTTTGAAAACCATCAAGTGTGGTTCTAATGCAAGGTTGTCAGGTAAACTATAGGATGCCTACTTATAGTTGATGTTTACATATAAAAGGGATAATTTTGAAGTGTAAGTATGTCCTTTGCTATATTTGTTTTTTCGTCTCGCCTTCCTCTGGACCTGGGTCTCAAACCAGAACCCAGAGCTTTCATAGCCCATGCCTTAGCTGCCTGAGCCATGGATGGGATAGGCAAGGTGGGGAGGATGTGCTAATTGGGATTTACCTATACTAAAAGGATCAGAAACTGTGGCGCCCCCCCCCCCGGTGGAGTAGCAGTTAGGTCCACTGCCTCCGAAGGAGCGCAGTCCACTTATGTCACAAGGAGTCGTGATTGCATGCTGGGTCTCTGGGGAACAAGTAATGTGAACAACTAAATGAAAATAAAATAAAGTGCTTCTTCCCTTCTCTCTGCATGCCTGCCTACTAGCCTTCATTTCTGCCTGCAGCTTTCCTTTTAAAAAAAAATGTGTTAATACAGAGAGGCAGGGGAAATTCCTCCATGCCCCTAGGTTCTTCTGAAAATGCAAACAAATTAACATCAGACAGATTAGTAGAAGGAAAAGATGAAAATTTTTTAAAGGAAGGTTGCAGGTGGGAATGAAGGCAAGCAGGCATGAAGAGAAAGAGAGGAGGAAGAAGCACTTTATTTTAATTTCAGTTGTTCACACTGGTTGTTTCCCCTCGGACCTGGGACTTAAACCCAGGGGAACATGGCCTGTACTCCTGTAGAGACGATTGACTTAACTGCTATTCCACCAGGGTGCACCTAAATTTGAGGACATAAACATATTTGCCCAGCCTTAAGGTAGTTTGTCTGACACTAAAGTTATCCCACGATTCCTAGAGAAGCTGGATTTCCTGCATAGGCCTGACTTTAAGCTTCCTGTTCATTCTGATGAACTCACTCACCTTCCTTGTCAAACCATGCAACAATTTTATTTTTATTTATTTTAAAGAGGGAGGCAGGCAGGAATGAAAGCAGGAAGGCAGCAGGAAGGAAGAAAATGAGATGAGGAAGAAGCATTTTTATTTATTTCATTGTTCATTTTTCAGTTGTTCCCCCCAGCATCAGGTCCCAAATCAGGTCCTAGGGCTGTAGACTGCTCCCCAGGCATGGGGTTAATACCTGAGCCACCAGAGCATGCCAGCAATTATTTTATACTATTTACATATATGTAAAGCAAATGTATAGGCAGGCAGGCAGGAGGAGAGAGGAGGAAGAAGCATTTATTTATTTTATTTAGCTGTTCCTACTGATCCTAGGTCATGTCACAAACCCAGGTCCTTGAGAAGTATGTGGACTGTACCCAACCACTATTCTACCAGGGTGCGCCTATTTATTTTTAAAGGAAAGGTAGAGGCTGGTAGGAGGAGAGAAGAGTAAGATCTCTTTATTTAGTTGCTCATCTTGGTTGTCCCCAGCCCTGGGACATGAACCCAGGTCCTTGGGATGTATGTGGCTATGCCCAACCTCTACAACACCAGGGTATGCCAACAATTTCATTCTTTTTTCTTTCTTTTTTTTTTAAAGGCGAGGTGATACAGGCAGAACAATGCAGGCAGGAAGAGAGAGAGGAGGAAGAAGCACTCCATTTATTTCATTTAGTTGTTCATCTTGGCTGCTCCACCCCGGCCCTGGGTCTTGAACCTGGGACCTTGGGATGCACATGGACTATATCCAGGGTGCACTAGACTGCTAGGCCACTAGGGCACACCCAACAACTTTATTCTAATAAATTTAGTCACTATTTTGGAAATGACTATAACTTTATACAAAATCATGAAGGGGATACCCAGAGTGTCCTTTTCCTGTTTATCCTCCTTTTTCTCCTTCCATCTCTTCTGCCGAATGTTCCTAAGCTGGTTTTGCCCTCCAGTTAGTAAAGTCAGGTAAGGTGGGTGCTCCCAGGAGTCCTCCCCACCGACATGGCCTCCCTCTCCGGACTCGGAGAAGGCGCTGGCAATCTGAGAAGTTTCTTGGTGCCCTCACTTCCCACTGAAAAGCATAGAATGGTTGTGGGGGGAGGTGGGGGGGGGGAGGGTTGAAGCTGAAAGGCAGGAAGAGGCGAAATTAATTAACAAAAGGGATGGGCCAGGCTGAGAGAAGCAAAAATAATTAACAAAAGAGAGATGGACCAGAAAGGAAGAAACAAATACCTCTTCTTCCCTCTCTTCCAAAGAGGACAGCCCAATCTCACTCTGAAGGGCACCTTTACTTTCTTTTTCCTTCTCTCTCTCTCTCTTTCAGAAGTATCTTTATTTATTTTGTGGGGTTTTTTTTCACCCCATCCTCAGGTCTCAAACCCAGGTCCTTGGGCTTCACATGGTCCACACACCAGCATCTCAGCAGCCTGAGCCCCAAGAGCACCTTTTATTTTTCCTAAATAAAACTTTTCTTATGAATTAACGCTTTCAGTGGTTCTGAAATTCCTTTCAGAGACTTGAACTCAGGAACCAAACATACAGGACAAGGAAGGACTGGGAAGGTAAAAGAAGGACATGAGCTGGGACTGGGGAGGTGACTGTCCCTCTGGCTTCCATGGCACTGGGCTGACACCAGGGCCAGACTGGGTGAACCATCAATCCCAAGGTCCACACTCAGATCCCTCTCTGTCCTCTGCCAGCCCCCAGCGCTTCTGGAACAGGGGTCCATGTACACCGCATGTCAATACCACACAGACGGCACTTGTCCAGCGTTGTCACTACTAAGTGTTTCTGGAGTGAAGAAGTACATGAATTATCCTTTTTCCCAAGTCCCCATTTTAGGACCCATCTAAAAGGGTCCTGTGTAAAGTTCCGGCCAGGCCGTTCCAAGCCTGCCAGTCAGACTGGTGGATCAAGAAAGAATTCTTGAGCATTAAAGGGCAGTTATTTAAGTCTATTAGAGAAAATGGAAGAGAAAGAAAGCAAAAGCAGGAGGCAGAGTTCTCCTGGGCAGGGAGGGAGGGCAGCCCTGATTGCTGTGAGATGATGACATTTATGCCCTTGGGAGAGGGCTTTTGAGCGACCCTTTCTGTTAATTAACAGGAGAACAGGAGTCACTAGGAAGGGATTTTCCATGAAGTTCCCCAAGTCTGTGAAGTAACCTCTGGCATTCTGGTGGTCCCAGCGACTTATTGTTTTGGGGGAAAACATTGAGTTGATGAAAGGATTACATGACTCTTTCCAGAGGGTTAACAAGATGACTTGGGGTGTGACTCAGGGCATTCCAGGTCCCTCCTGACCTCTGATGATCTGGAAGCTCTTGGTCTAAAAAGACAACTTAGGGAATGCTGCTTTGGGGCCCTGTGTTCCCCCTACAAGATCAAATCTTTTATAATCACATGTAATCACACTGTGGACTTTCCAAGGTGGACAGAAGAGGCTTAGTTCAATATGTGTCCCTGAAAGGTTAATCAAGGCCCTGTAGGGTTCGTGAGAAGCTGCACGGCCGTGGAGAGAGTTCTTAGCGCATTCCCAGTCAGCTTCAGAAGCAACTATCAGGGAGCTATTTAAGGCAAGACAAACCTTTGAAAACAAAATGTTGTCCTATGACATCATGCCCTCAGGTGAAGATCCCTGTTAGGCTGGCTCAGAAAGACGGGACAGCGGGCAGGGACAGCGGGCATGCCCGGCGGCCAAGCCTGGGAAAAAGGTGGATGACGTCAGAATAAGGGATGCAACCCTCACACCTGGATTCACGGGGCCAATCCCCAATCGCCATATGGGAAGCCCGCGAAATTCCTCTGCTTAAAGAGCCGGTACCCTTTGTTCTGCGCGTGACTTCCCCAGGCCCGTTTTGCGGACTTGGGAGTTTCGCCCGGGAGCGCAAAGTCCAATAAAGCCCTGACTATTCTGCTTTCTGTCTGATTGAAATTTTCTCCTCGCGGAGCCCAGAAAAACCTTACAATCCCCACCCCCTCTTTTTTATTGTAGTCATTATTTAACACATTAAAATAACTTCCTCTGTATAGGCTCCCCATTCCTTAGATCTATATCGGCACAACCTGCCCTCCACCACATCACCAAGTGTTCTTCCCCATCGTCCTGTGAGCTCCGTCACCAGTTGCCCCCACTTCACCCCCATTCCCTACTGTAACCTCAGTTTTGTTGCAAGTATCCAAGAGTTGGTTATGTTTCATCTGTTCCTTTGTTTTGTCTGTTCACATTCCACCTGTGAGTGACGTCATCTGGTATCTGTCTTTCTTTTGACTTATTTCACTTAGCATCATCTCCTCTAGGTCCATCCATGTTGATCAAATGACAGGATTTCATGTCTTCTAAGGGCTATGTAGTGTCCATTGTATATATGGACCACATCTTGATCCATCCATCTGACGTTGGGCACTTAGGTAGTTTCCAGTTCTTAGCTACTGTGAATAGGACTGTAATAAACATGGCAGTGCATAAATCCCTGCAGTTGAGTGTCTTTTTATCTTGGGTAAACACCTAGAAGTGGAATGGTGTGATCATATGGGATTTCCACCTTTAACTTTTTGAGGAATCTTCAAACTGTTCTCCATAGGAGTTGTACCAACTTGCACTCCTACCAACAGTGCAAAAGTGTTCCCTCCCCTCTTTTCTTGACACCCTAGATCCCCTCCCCAATTCCTCAGCACCTAATGGAGGTCTTTGGTCTGTCCATTTACCTAAGAGTAGGCTGACTGTATGTACCATTTTAAACTGGATAGTATCGTTTGTTTTCATATTTCCTGGCTGTCAACTTTGTCTCATTAGTAAATCAGGACCGTCTGTCATGCAGGGCAAAGTGGGCAGTGGAGTTGCTCTGGGCCCAGACTGTTGAGGACCCCAAAAGCATCCTGTTTTTGTCTAAGAGTTTAGAGTCATGCAAGTGTCTCAGAGTTGGTCTCCTGTACATGCCCCACTCTGACTTAAAGAACCAAGGACAGGGAGGACAGACCCTCAGGCAAAGGAGAAGCTCCAATTCTTTTAATTCTCTAGCACTTCCCTTCATCAAAGAAGCCACCCACCATTCCCTGAATCACCACCCTTCTCCTTATCCAAAATTGGCCTTTCTGTTCTCTAGAATAATGCAGAAAGGTTACTTATCTGTACTTTTAGAAGTAAGTCAGTCAGTCCACCCAGCCACATGGTGACCCCCTCCTGTCTCTCCTGAGATCTCAGATCCCCTTTTCAGGCCTCAGCTCAGGATATAGATGTTAGTGCCCCATGTACCTCCCAATTTACTGCCTTGCAAATTCTTCATTCATGTTAGTAAATTTGGGGTTTTCTCTTACTAATCCTGCCTCATATTAATTTGTTCATTCATGGAAGCTGTGAAGAGAAATGGGGTCATTTCTTCTTTTTTTTTTTAACCTGATGTCTGTTTAGTAAGATAAAATCTCTCTTACTACTTTACCTCCTCCAGTGACATACGCATTTTTGGGGGGACAGGAAATGGAATGGTCTAAATGGAAGCACAAATAATCACCACCGAGAAGTGAATGACTTCAGTGAAAAAGGTAACTTATCAAAAGGCCCCTCACAATGGGATATCGTTGGTTTCTAAAGTCAGTGGTCTTTTACCAAGAAGTAGCCAGACCTTGTGTGATGCAAAGGGCAGATAGTTCTCCATAAGCCTGCAGCCTGGAAGCCTGCCATTACTGGACCCTACCTGCCTCCGCACCTGCCTCCGCGCGGTCTGATGTTCATTCATGCAGCCTGAGAAGAACCCTAAAGGAATGGAAGAATTTTCCCTGCGCCCGACAGCACCGAGGGTTCCGAGTGGGCAGCCAAAGTTTCCAGGTGAGGGCGGCAATAAGGAGACAAAAAGAATTCATAATATACAAGAGGATTTTCCTCACATCAAAGAATTATTTTAAGGTTGAAACAGAGAATTAGAAAAACTTTATTTACTGGGTTACTGTAAAGACCACAGAGCCCCGGGGTCCCCACTTTCTAGATAATCCTCTGGCAGAGAAACAGAAACCTAGGACCCGCCCAGTGGGACCTTGGCTGGAGGGGTTTCTGTGAGTCTGCAGAGATATAGGAAGAAGTTAAAAGTGAACAAAATAGCTTAAGACGTTTAGGGTGTGACCTTTACTTATGCAAACTGACCTCTACTTTAGACCACTTTTGCACGTATCCCGACACCCCTGACACCCCAGGGGCTCTAGGGGAATTGCAGATTATGCCTAGTATAATGGAAAAATGTTAAAAATGTGACTCTAAGGAAGCCATGATTGTGCCTGTCGAAAATTATTAGCTGCCTTAGTTCTCTGCATCTCTATCTGCCCATACAAACCCTGAGCTACCCACACAGATGACCGCATGATTTGAGTGTTTTACTCCTTGCCGCCAGCTTAATAAATCTCCTAAATGAATAACTCCTGGCATGTCTCTTTGAACTCATTGGTTACTTTGTAACAAGGTTAGGAGACCATTTTTCCTTTTTTTTTAAATTAAAGGAACGGTGCAAGCAGGAATGAAGATGAGCAGGCAGGCAGGCAGGAAGAGAGAGGAGGTGGCAGCAGAAGCATTTTATTGAGTTGTTCAACTTGGTTGTTCCCTGGCCTTGGGACAGAAACCTGGGTTCTAGGAGCCAGAGGTAAAGGACTTATTCACGAAGCCTCACAGGCTCCAGGTGACCTTTCTTAACACAAAAATAAGTTTCAATGCTTCCTTTACTCCCAGCCCATAAAAAATAATCTATTATTTGATAAAACCTAACAGATAAGAGACTCCAGGAATGCACCAATAATCCAACAGAAATGTATTAACTTGCCCCCTTTGGGAAAGGGGTGGAATTTGGGGGAGCCAGTGGAGGGGTGCTTCTTTCTGCTTTGAGCTCCTGCTGGTGATGCTGTAGGAGAGGCCAGCAGGAGGGGAGGCCAGCTCTGGGTGGGATGCTGTCCTGAGGAGAGGTCAGTTCAAACTGGGTGTCTCTGCAATCTTTGTCTGAAAGGTGGGAAGGAGAAATGAAGTGGGGCTGAGGAAGTCATGACTTAGAAAGGGGTACTTACTCAAAAGGAGGGGACTGTTCATCTTTTTGCAGTTTTAGTGTCACCTTGGAGAAACGTTTTCTGTTGGCTTTGTCACTGTCCTTGTTTGTTTCTGTTCATGTACACTCTGATCTGATTATCCCTGATTTTCACTTTCTCAACATGGAGAGACCATAGAAAAGCCCATTTAAGGGCTTAGGAAAAACTACCAGTGGTAACTGTTAAGTAGCAAAAATCTAATTTAAAAATTTCAACGACTGAATGGCTTTATTAAATGCAGTTCTCGAATGGGGGTGGGCAACAAGAAAGGCTTCTAATCAGAAAGGAGAGAGGTTTTTGTTTTTGTTTTTTTAGAGGAAAGGCAGAGGCAGGAATCAAGGTGACTAGGCAGGCAGGCAGGGATAAGAGGAGTAAGCATTTCTATTTTATTTTTATTTAGTTGTTCACACCGGTTGCTTCCCCCAGGACTGGGGACTAGAACCCAGGGGTATGTGGCTTGCTCCTTTGGAGTCCTTTGACTTACCACAGCTTCACCAGGGATCACCAGAGGCAAGTTTATTAGCAAATGAAAATAAAACTTTCAGACATGTCTGAGTACACCCTGGGAGCTGTCTTACATGCATCCCAAGGTCCCTGGTTCAAGACCTGGAGCTGGGGGGAACAACCGATGTGAACAACTAAATAGAGTATAAAAGGCTTCTTCTGCTTCAAAAAAAAAAGCTTTCAGGTTAAGACACATTCCTAAGGGAAAGTCAGAAGGAGGTAGAGAGAAGGGGCCTCTATCACGCAGATAACCTAACTAGGACTGACCGGTTAATTTCCTCCAGTTCCGACTATATTCCAGGGAGAGATTGAAATCGGTTAGGCTCACTGTTAGATCTTCAGTGGATTAGTTTAGCATAAGGGCCTCCATTTCTCTGAACAAAGGTCAATATTTAATATGGGATATCTGAGTGGACAATGGGTATTATGGGGACAAAGGATTAAAAATACGTTAATGTCATAGTTTTAGAAATGACTATTAGAAGCTGGGATACTCTCCACCTTTAGTTATTCATTTTCAAGTTAAAAAACTAAGGAGAAGCACAGAGTTAAAGGTTTTACAATGAACTTTGAATTTTTTTTTTAAGGGAAAGGTTCAGGAAGGAATGAAGGCAAGTCGGCCCGCCGTCAGGAAGAGAGGAGGAAAAATCATCTTTATTTTTAATATTTATTTAGTTATTCACATTGGTTGTTTTTCCCCTGGCCCAGACTCGAACCCAGGGCTATATGGTTTTCAACTTCGGACGCCAAGTGACCTGATCGCTGCTCTGGAATAGGTGATGTCATTATTTTAAAACTGCTATTATTTTACAGTTGGTGAAAGTGGAGCAGCACCAGAGATAAGTTAGACAGAGATGAGAGACCGAGGCCAAACCTTTCCAATTAGCAACGATCACACGCCTGATTGGAGGAATAAGAGAATATTTAATTGTTCATTACGGGCCAGACCCTAAACTCAGTAATTTCTATGCATATCATATATTCCTCACAGCAATCCTTGGAAGTGGGGTGCATTATCAATCCCCATTTGAGAGGTAAGGAAACTGAGGTTCAGGAAGAAAGTGCATCTGGTCGCAGTTCGTACAGCTAGTAACTGGAAGAGCAAGTAAGTGGGAAAACATGTATTCAAAGCCAGGTCCCAAGTCCACGGGTCCCCAAACCCCTCATCCACGGCCCCGTCCTCTCCCCACTGCATCAACCTTAGCTAGGAAGTACTCCCCAGTGTCAGCGCGTTCTTTAAGTTTGGACATTTTCTTTCCCAAGACGCGGGGCTGGCGGCGGCGGTGAGAGTGGGGGTGTGTGCATTGGGCGGAGCACCGCCCTCTCCCCGCCCCGCTCCGGCCGAGCTGTCCCGTCCACCAATCAGAGCGCGCTAGGGGCGGGCCCCGGGCGCTCGAGCTCGGGCCCGCAGTTCGAGCTGCGAAAGCGCTGGGAGACGCGACGCGGGGCCGAGGGGAGCGAGTCGGCACCTCGGCCTCTCCCCTCCCCTCGCCTCGGAGCCTTCTCCCGCAGCCGGACCGGAACTATGTGATCCCGGAAGTTCCGGTGCCATTGCTGTGTGGGATAAACAGTAATGGCGGAGGCTGCAGCTCCCGGAACAACAGCCACACCATCAGGAGCAGGAGCGGCAGCGGCGGCGGTGGCAGCGGCCTCCCCCACCCCTATCCCCACAGTCGCCACCCCGTCCGCGGGGGCGGGGGGAGGGGGAGGCGGCAGCGACGGCAGCGGCGGCGGCTGGACTAAACAGGTCACCTGCAGGTGAGACGCAACGCGGCCGAGCGCCGGGCGCGGGGCGGGGGCGGCGGGCAGCGGCGAGGGCGCTGAGGAAGGGGCGGCCGGCTGAGCGGAGGGCGAGTGGAGCCGGTGCCGCGCTGCCTCCCGGGGCCCCGCGGCCTCCCTGCCCGCGCTGCGTCAACCCCCACCGGCCGCCGGGGACGGGCGCGCGCGGCCTCGCTGCGGGGCCGTTCCCGCCGCTCTGCTCCTCGCGCCCGTCCGAGCGGCGCGGCGCCGAGGGAGCGGTAGGACTGCCCCTCCCTTCTTATTGTTGCGGATCCCGCAGCCTGCGGCTCGCGAGCTCGGGAAGGGCTGGGTGTTGTCGCCGAGTCCGGCCTCCCCGCCACTCTGCGGGGCCTGGCAGAGCCGCGGGGGTTCTGGCAGGGTGGCCCGGCCGCCGCGCCGCGCTGTCCTTTTGTAACGTCTGCTGGCGTCTCTCCGCCCCACCCGGAGAGGTAGCTTTTTGTTATTTCTTTGTATGTTTGTAGAGGTCAGCGGTTCTGAGCTTTGTTTCCGAACCCAGTGCCGGGCCGGCAGGGTGGTTTCCTCCGCCTTAGGTCTTACGAGCTGCCATCCCGCCCTCCACCCTGCCGCCCCCGGTGAAACGTTTCTGTCTTGAAATCCACGCATTTTCCTTCTGGAGGGGACGAAGAGCTCCCCCAGGAGAGGGTTTGGAATGTCAGATGAAAATGTTTGAAAAACTGCGTGATTAGTGGGCGGAGGTTATACCGACGTGTATACTCAGGGAAAAAATGATCGAGCTGTATATGTAAGAGGGGGGCATTTAATTGGATGCTAGACTTGGGTTTTTCAAGTCATCTTTAACTACTAGAAGCTTTTCTTTTTTTCTATCGGTTGAAAAATCCTACTGGAAAGCCGGTTTCCTCCTGGGTGGGGTAATTTATATGTAAATACGCAAAAATATTCCTAATGTGTAGGCCCGCACTGCCTTAAAATTAACAGCGAGATCCAAAGCTTTCTTAGTCTTTATGATACATTTAAGGCATGAAAGGTAAGCTTAATTATGTGTTTTTTTTTATAATAGATAGAGAAAGCTTACAAGCTATTTTCAGTGGCGTCATTATCTGTAGATTCTAAAAACGGAATCAAGTGCAGTATTTTTAAATCTCAGCACCGCTTCTTGGAGTCTTTTTTTCTTTTCTCTACACTGCTGCAGTTGAACTTATATGTGCTGGCTGAATCTTAATACAAGAGCTAATGTAATCTTTATATTCCTGAACTTTCTAGCCATTCATCCTGCAGTCCCAATCTACCTGCATACACTGAAAAATAATCTTCCTTGAATCTGTGAGTTGTTGATCTGTCATAGGATCTTTGAATTTCACCCACCTCTTCCAGTTTCAGTATAGTATAGCTTTGAATACCCATTCCCATATCTGACATTTCTATACTTTTCTATCTCTATTATCTTGCTGTGTCTGTAACTTGAACCCAACTTTACATCTCGGCATGGAATTAATTTATTGTCACTTCCTACACCTTATTAGATAATTGCTCTGTTCCCCTTTCTAGTTCCTTACTAAAAGGCTTCCACACTAACCTTTCCTCTTTGCCTGCATTTAGGACCTTTAGGTTAATGAAGCTTCCTAGATTATTCCAGACCAGTGGGAATTCTTTGCCCATGAATCAGTAGATTTAGGTATTTAAGAAATATACATAACTGGGGAATCCAATCTTTTGAAAAAGCATTATGTAAAAGATAATGATGTATGAGTTGATTTTTATTTTATATATATACATATATGTGTGTTTATATATATATATACACACTGTCTAGCTTTTGCTTGAGCTGGCTATTCTTTAAAGACATAAAAGCCTGGTTTTATTATTTGACATTTTCAGTTCTAGGTACAAACATGATCTTTTGTTTTTAAATCTTCAAATCAAGGAAAACTAGATATGTTTTCATTCTAGACTTTGCATTCTCTGAGAGCAGGGGCCCTGTTTTGTTTATCATTGTCTATATAGGGCTTTACTTAGTATCTGGTATATTTAGAAAATGCTTAAATTGATGTTAAAATGAACACCTAAAATTATCTGCTTTCATTTATTTTTGAGATGCCTCTAAAAAACAACCACATTTGTAAATTATTAGTAAAGACAAAGGACTTGATGGAACAAGCCTATATATATTCTTCTGGGGCTACCTCATTCATTTATTCAGCAAATAAACTTCAGTGCCTGTAACTTGAGTTATAATAATGCTAGATGTTAAAAAGAACGCAGAAATATATTTTAAATACATTCACATTTTATGCTACAATGTAAATCATGAATAAATGTATTTCTAAATATTTCCAGTGTGTGATAGTAGCTAAACTGCCTTTGAAGGGCCAAGATAGTGTGCTCTTGTGTTTGTGCCTTTCCCTCCCTCATGTCTAGGAACTTAAGGCCATTTTCTTCACTGAGGGTATAATCCTCTTAGAAGTTGTTTGGATGATGCATATTTTCTCAGAATCATCAGCGTTCTCAAAATTTTTTTTTTTTTAATTTCTCTTGAAAAGATTTCATTGTGTGTTATTTCTGCAGCTTAAGAAAAACCTACTTTTGCTTAGGAGCTGTGTTATGCTGCCCCCACCTGGCCATCTCTCACCTCTTTCATTAGAGGAGTGCCATGAAATAACTGCAGCTGCTTCCACTTTTGAGTGTATGCGGTTAAAACCAATACTTTTTTTTTTTTTTAAGGAAAGATACAGACAGGAAGAAAGGCAAGTAGGCAGGCAGGAAGATAGGAGAAGCGTTTTTTAATTCATCTTGGTTGTTCCCCTGATCATGGGATGTGAACCTGGGACCTTGGGATGTACTTGGCTTGCGACAGCTGGACTTGGGGCTTCTATGCTAACCACTAGGGCTCTGCAGAATAATACTTAAAAGTCAGAATGTGTTCTGGATGTAGAATTAATAAACACACGGCTCGCCTTGGTGGAGCAGTGTTTATGTCAGTCGCCTCGGAAGGAGCAAGCCACCTACCCCTGGATTTGAGAGGAACAACCAGTGTGAACAACTAAGTAAAAGTGAAATAAAGATGCTTCCTCTTCCTTTCTCTTCCTGTCTGGCTAGTCCCCTTAATTTCTGCCTGCAAGTTTCCTTAAAAACAAAAACCAAGAATTTTTCAAAAAACTTTGTCTTCAGTGTGGTTAATATAGCTTAAAAATGAAAGAAAGGCTTCCAGAAATTCTTTATTCAAATGCCATGATATTCATAGCGGAACCTATTACTTGCAAACAATAAGGTGTTATTTTGAGGGGAAATAGAGACAATATACAGTTAGGTGGCATTGGAGAAGTTACTCAGCCCAGGAAAGAAAAATTTGCTATCGGCACTGATTCACCATGATACTCTTCTACAATTTGTATTAAACAACATTAGGCATTATGTGTACAGGTACTATAGCAAATAAAAAGCAAAGTAAGCCATAGTTCTTGCCAAGAGTTCAGTCTAGTTTGGGAAACAGGTACCTGCACTCATCAAATTAAATTTCAAAATAAGAAATTTCACAGCAGGTTAAGTGATTATATACACCTGATTAATTGCTAGCCTGTCCTTTCTGTAAATCCCCAGAGAGATTATGATGCCTACAGGTTCCATGAAGGGGTTGCTTCTCTTCCTGCAAGGTCCTATTGATGTTTCTTGTAATGTATTTTGGTCACTACGCTTACGTTTCCAAGAGGTACAGCAGTGGGGATTCTAGTCAGTTGTATTTGTCTTTATTACCGGATAGTGTCTGTTTGGTGATTCTACTCAGTTTAGAGGGTCAGAGTTTATCTACCAGAAATAAGGCCCTTATCGGTTCCCTAATCCATGTAGTTACCTAAAGAAATATAGATCGCTGCTTGATCTGTACCCCTTCTTCCACCCCCAGTTTAAATGTCTGATTCTGTAGGTCTGATTACTCAAGTTTGCATTTCTAGCAAATTCCCAAGTGATGCAGCTCCTCTGCTCTAGGTCTGCTGAGAAGCTGCTGACTCATACTTTGGAGCCTACCTGGCTTTGGTGTAGGGGAGGAGACACTTTCTGTATCCGGTCTTCAACTGGTCTAGTAATTAAAATGATGCAAAGCAGGTTGACAGGGTGCAGGGGTAGAGTGGGGGGCATTAATGTCATGTGTACTGGAACCCCACAGAGGCTCTCGGTTCCCTGAACAGCAGTTGGGGGTTATATGCCATCCTGCACTAGTGCCAGGAAATAGGAATCTGGAATTTCAAATGGAAAGAAGATAATTCACAGCAAGTTGAATAAAGGGAACGTTTCGTGAACATGTTTGTGTTTTGGGCCCTGCAGAAACAATGGGACCCAGAGCAGCAACAGACTTCTGGGTTCCTGGTTGTCTACCACATCCAGTTCTCCTTATAATGTCATTTCTGGGGTGATAACTTGCTTCCTGGAACAGGTCCTCTAAATTCTTTTAGGCAGTTAAGGGGGACAGTCAGAGGTTCTTCCTGAGTGTTTTGGGCCTTGATTGTTTTCAGATCCAAACCATCCATATGCAGAAGTGGCATCTTTGGGGGCAGCCTGTTTTACTTCCCCACTTTGCAAAGCGCTGGTGTAGGGCTGCATGGATCCCTTAAGGCAGGTCGCTGTTCAGTCTGCTAGATGAAGGACGTAAAGGGATATCCCTTTGTTTCTGCTTTTGCTTGTATTTTCACATGTGGCTTTTAAAGAATTAAAAGTTTCCTGAAGTGAAACATATACAGTAGTCAGACCTGTTCATTTTCTTGCTTCTTTATCTTTGGTTTTTTACAGATAGAGCTGCATTATGGCTAAAGTTAGTGGAAAACAAGAAGTTAGCTCCCTGGGACTGTAAAATGAGAACACAGGTCCGACTAACCTGCAGTGACAAGAGTAATGCAGACCTCAAAGTTTAAATCGGTGCTGCTGTGTATAGGCCTTCCTGTGGTGCCCTAATACGTAGTGAATGTTATGATCACACAGACTAGTTCTACTTCTCATGTTCATTTCATGTTTGTGTAGAATATAATAGTAGGATGTATTACCAGTACATTACTGGTAGAATATAGTGGTCACATTTTTTAAATACTGGCTTTCATCTTTTTTAATTAAACTTTGTGATTCTTTGTCTCAGGTATTTCATGCATGGGGTTTGTAAGGAAGGAGATAACTGTCGCTACTCGCATGACCTCTCTGACAGTCCGTATGGTGTAGTGTGCAAGTATTTTCAACGAGGGTACTGTATTTATGGAGACCGATGCAGGTAAGAATTTGTTTACAAATCTGTTTTGGTTTTTTGGGGGGCCGGGGAGGTGGATTGGAAGAGGTTGGTAGAAAAAACAGTACAATATACTTCCAGTAGCTCTGTAATAATGGATAAAAATACTCTGCTTTGAAAAATTCTCCTTTAGGAATTTATCTGCTTAAATGAAGGTAGGAAAGCCTTAGACTTGAGTTGTGAGGATGTGTCTGCAAAATGCTTGAGTAGCAGCAACTTAGGGATAAGGGCTGAAGGCATGTTTATAATTGACATTTCCTTTTTAAGACTAAGAGTGAGGTGCATGTTGGAACAAATAGGGCTGGTCTCAGTTCTCCTTCAATATGAATTTTGGAGAGAGAATAGGATCGTGGGCCTTTGTAATAGTGTATTAAGTTGCTAGTGAGACCACCTACCATTCTCACTAAGCTTCGAACTTTGAGTTTGCAACCTTTTTTTTTTTTTTTTAAATGAAGGCTGCCAGGAAGAGAAAGGAAGAAGCATTTTTAAATTTAATTTTTATTTAGTTCACACTGGTTGTTTCTCCCAACCTGATGCAGAGCTTGAACCCAGAGCTATGTGGCTTGCACTCCTCCTGAGATGATAATCACTGCTCCACCAGGAATAGCCCCAATCTTTCTCAGAAGCTAAGATTTCAGGGAAATGCTTCAGGAATGTCCTATTTATCTCAGAATGTTAGAGAACCAAGAGGTAGTTGTTGTTTAGTAATCTCTAATTTTTTCATTGAATTGATACCATAATCCTGTTAAAATGCAATTCAATAATAATGGGTTCTGCTTAGAAACTGAGTGAGCTTTGCTCTTTTTTTTTTTTTAAAGGAAAAATGCAGGCAGGAATGAAGGCCAGCAGAGACAGGCAGGAAGAGAGAGAGAGAGAGAGAGAGAGGAGAAGCTCTTTATTTAGTTGTTCATCTTGGTTTTTATCCTGGCCCTGGATCTTGAACCTAGATCCCTGGGATATGCCATCTGTGCTCTTGGGCAAAGGCAGCTGACTAAACCGTTACTCCACCAGGGGTCACCCTGCATGATCACTTTTAAGCTGGCTCACTCACCGACTGTTGGTCCTCACCAGGTTAACCTGCCTTGGGACTGCTTTAGAGTCCTCTCACTTAGCAGCCAGCTTTCAGGAGAGACAAGGACAAAGTTACACAATGTAACTTCCACTGTATTCTGTTTAGTACAAGCAAGTCACTAAATTCAGCCCATATTCACAGGGAAAGAGATTGGGCTCCACCTTTTAAAGGGAGGAGTGGGTAAGACTTTCTGGCAGAGTCATAATAATTTAATGTCCTTTTATCAGAAAAGAATTATCAGCTGTTGTATTCAAATGCCTGAGAGTTCGAGAGTTCAAAAGACTTGAAAAATTATTGATGAGCACAATATTTGTGTGTATCTGTCAGTCTGCCATCCCTGCTCAGGTCTCAACCCAGGTCCACAATTTTCATAACCTGTTTTAGCTGCCTAAGCTCAGTGCCAGATATATGTGGGGCAAGATATTAATGTACAGTCATCCCCCATCTACTTTATTGGGACATTCAGTGAAGATGGGGGAAAGGGAAAAGATGTTTTTTGTGTGACTGTAGGAACTCAGAAATGAATCCCCTGATGTCTGACTTTAAAAGTTGTCATTTTTTTTCATTTCAATTTTGCAGGGAAGACAAAATGACTCTCTTCAAAATAACAACCAGATATGTTGTTTGCAGTCACAGTATAGAGAGAAAATGTAAGCACTCCACCCAACTATAAAATGAGTGATTCTTTGTAGAAGGACAGTTTAGATGTTTTTTAGATCAATCTAATTATAGGGTAGCTGGGTTTCTGGTGACTTTGCACCCTACAAATAGCATTCTTTGTTTTTAGGGAGTGAGTATAGAACCTGTTTCCATAAAGCTGAGTTCGGTGGGCTTTTTTGTAGGAGAACAAAGTTTAAGGCCAGGGAATGTGGTATGTGGTTTATCTTCTTCGGTGAGGTTCTGACATCTGCAGGTGCAAGTTAACTAATGAACTGTTTGGCTTGTTTGTTTCAGTTTTCCTTTAGTAAGGATACAGCTCCCTCTTTTCTTAATTTCTTTGTTTTTGGTTTTTCTCCCTTCCCTGGGGCCCCAGTTTTTGGGCTTTACATGGTCTATGCTTGATCCACAAGTGCATGCTCCAGCTCCTCTCCCCCCCTCCCCCCTCCCCTCTTCCCCTCCCCCCTCTCTCCCTC
>RJWH01010118.1:0-18571 GCA_004363575.1 Solenodon paradoxus
AAGGAGCATTTCCATCAACTAGTCCAGAAAAACAGTTCCTTCTTCAAGTGCACCTGGAACATTTACAAAATTGATGTATGCTGGACAACAAAGCACCTCTCAACAACTTTCACATGGTTAATATCATACAGAATCTGCTCCCTGGACATGACAGAATGCTGCTACAATACCAATATTAGTAGAAATAGAGATACCATTTGCAAAAAGATAACTAAGAAGTTCTTAAGTATTTGTAAATTAAGAAACACAGTTGTAAATATTTCATGGTACAAAGCAGAAATCACAAGAGAAATTAGACAACATACTGAACTGAATGATAAAGAATATATCATCTCCTCTAATATGTTCTGTACCAGACTGTCAGTTTGCTAAACTAAAGGCAGTTTTTATTTATTTAAAATAGCAATAATTTTCTTATCTATCAAAGAGCAAAATATGACAGGCAAGAACTATCAAGGTTAACATCAAGAAATATCAGTTCTAACTCCTTAAAAAGCAAGGACCAATCTTTAGGTGTCTTGAATTCGCCTAATGTTATACAAGTTGAGAAAAAAATTAGCCCAACTATGAAGTTTGAAGCATTTTTAATTTGCAAGTGATGCTGTTAATTCAGGCTCATTAACCAGCACTTCTCTCTGTTAGAACAGAGAGCAAGAAATAACTGAAGCCTTCTGGCTGACTGACAACACATGACAGTACAGGAAATGTCACCCAATGCAAATAAAATATGACAGATGAGGAGCTGCAAGTCTGAAATAGACTCAAAGAGCTTTAAGCATTTCAGTAACCTACACCATAAGGAAAGAACCTCTTGGTCAGGAATTTAGAAAGGAGACATTTGGTGTCTGTTCAAGGCTGCATATTTTCAGCAAAAGAAGTCTGGTCCACAGTCGGATCTCCTCACTTGCACTCCACCCTGGAGTGGAGGACTGTGTCCTTGGGATAAGTCTTAAGCACATCGGATCTTGTGAAAGAAGGTGCGTAGCAAACATAATAATGAGTGTGGATGTGCTTTGTAAACTGTAAAGGGCTATAGAAATGTTAATGATTGCTGTGTCATAGCTCAGTTCCAGCTGAACATTTATTGAAGTCGTAGCATCAGCACAAATGGTCCTGGAAGGTTTTTGAAGCAAGCACTTAGAAAAGGAATATTCCTCTCTCCTACGCCATATTATTCCCTGTCTTTTTCAAATTTTCTTTCTCTCTCTCTTTTGAGTTTTCCAAATAAATAAAAATAAATAATATATTTTTCATTTTCATTTAAAACAATGTTAGGGAGTGGAGCGGAGGAGTGCATTTTTCAAGAAAGTTCCTGTAGCGAGTCTGTCCCGTGGGTCTTCTGTGGAGAGCCAAACTCTGGGGTAATCTGATCAAGCTACAGAGAGGAAAGAATCTGCATTCAGCTCCAGACCTCTGTAACAAAACTCATGCTTTTACCATGATCTTTCGAAGATCCATTACATAATCTAAATTTAAATGCATTTCCATTTCTTGTTTATGAGACATGAGTGATCTCTGTAGAAAGCTTAAACCAGATAGCACAACTTTTTCTTCTATAAAATATTGTTGCCAAGAACTTTTAACACAAATCTAGTCAAACCTCTAAACCTAACTTCCAGATTATAGCAAATAGAGAAGTCATAGTAACAAGTTAAATGACACCATAAGGAAACTGTCAGACAAATGCAGAATTCTGTGTATTCTACAAAACAATCAGCCTGGACTCTTCAATGTCATTGGGAAAGAACAAAGGTGCAAAAACAATTCTATATTAAAAGGAAAAAAGGCATAAAAATCAAAGATAAGCGTAAATGTTGATTGGTGAATTAGAGCTTAGGAGGTGGTAATAAAAGACACTCTTGGGATAATTAAGGAAATTTGAATATGGAATAGACTATGTTTGACATGTTTCAAAGGAAAAATATATAATTAAAAGTGTAAACTCCATGAATGCAGAGGGGAGACAGACAAATCAATTTTTAAGAGTGTTTCATTTGTAGAATTCTCAGGTTTTAGAAACCAATGCAGCTGGTGATCATTCACACCCTTAGAAATTTGCAGATACTACAACTTCAAAGCAAGGTCATCTGGCTGAGCCACAGTCCTTTGTTCCATGACCAGGCACCTTCTACCACTCAGCTCAGTATTTCTTCCACATTTAACATAACTATTCATCTACCTATTGTAATTTAAATGTAAACCGTAAAAGGGCCATACATAGTCATTCAAAGGCTTGTATTTCCTGAAGGTAAATTATCAAGCTTGTGAAAGAAAGATTACTTTAAGGACAAAAAAGTAAAAATAAATACTGGATGTCTTGTATCTAGCTAAGAGTTTCCATATCCATTATTCTATTTAGTTCTCCCAATAGCCCTATGAAGCAGGCATTATGTTTTACAGACAAAGTCTATTCGAGATGACCTGTCAGTTAGGACTAAAGGGTAAAAGCAATTTTAAGGTAGAAAAAGGAAGGGAATGGGATGTGCTCTTATAGCTCAGGCTGTTGAGATGGTTGGGGTGCGAACCAAGTAAAGCCAATGACTCAGTCTGAGATCCAGGGTAGGGCAGGGTGTAGGTGTGGGGAAGAAGCAAAATGAAACAAATAAATATGCTTCCTCTGTTCCTCCCTTCCTCCCTCCCTCCCTTCCTTCTTCCCTTCCTTCCTTTCTTCCTTGTTAAGAAAAGAAGGAAAAGGAAGGGGAGGGAAAGGTGAGGAGAGTAACAAACAACCAGAATACAGCCATGAACTGTGTGAGGATATAATAAATGGTTTCTTCACGACAGAGAAGAATTATTCATGTAATCCTGTGATGATGAAAATCAATAAAAAAAAGACAGGAAAATTCACATGTTTAATAATAAACTAGCTTAGTAAAGTTCAAATCCAATGATAAATTCCTTGATAGGGGAAAAATCCACACAATAATTTGAATACGAATATCCACAAATTAAGAAATTATAATGGGACAGCATTATATACGGACCATAATTGATTATTAAATATAAGCTATTGATTCTAATGTAATTCATTTCAAGAAAGAAATAACATGACTATTTTCTTTAAAAATAAAAAAAAATTTCTCCTCCCAAAATGAGAAAAAGGGGAATAATGATACAATAAAAAGTTAAAGAATTAGCATTAGGAAGTAAAGAAATTTAAAATAAATAATTTTTTTAAAAATAAAAAAGTGAAAGAAATGCTATAGTCTGATATTTAAGAAAAGAATACACAAAAGATTAAAATAATGTTTCCTTCAAGAACTATCTACCATTTACCAATGGTGAATTAAATTTGAACAGAACCACATTTGATCTTAGATTTTAAAATAAGTGATATTTTAAATCTCATTTGCAAGGACTTTAAATGGAATGCTTCTTGGACTCTCAGTCCCCTTTTAATCATCTTAGACCGTTAGAAGGAATCAGACATAGTGAACATCGAACATATATTTTGAGGTGTGCCCTGATGGAGGAGCTGTTGGGTTAGTCTCCTCCAAAGGACACCAGCGATGAACTCCTGGGTTCCAGTCCCAGGTCTGGGAGCACAGTGTGAATAACTAAAGGAAAAAGAAGGAAGTATTTCTTTCTCCTCTCTCTTCCTATCTGCTTGCCTACTACTGCCTTCATTCTTGCCTGCGCATTTCCTAAAAAAAAAAAAGAAAGAAAAAGAAAAACATGTATCTTGAAAATATTTTTCTCTTTAAAAATGTGGAGCAATATTATCTCTGCCTTCACTACGCAGGGAAAAAATGAAGTGGACAACTGAAGATAAAGTCCACTTTTATTTGAAAAACAAAGGAATTTTAATTTGACCTTACAAGAGTATTCAGATCATTACTCCAATTTTGTTTTGTGTTGATAAAAGATTAAAGTTTAAAAACTGAATTACTTAGGCAAGAGTTTACCAGCTGCTAATTGTTATACTGTAAAAAACTAGAGGTTTTAGTAGCAAACAACGGTGACTAAAAAGTTGTCTTTATAATGATTTATAATCTTACCATTTTTTTAAAGATAAATTTTAACTGGAACAAAAGCCCACAAAACCTTATCACAGTAAAAGGATAGCTTCATAAGAATGGAAAAAGAGATGTCTTAGTGTTTTAAACCAGGTACCGTCCACATACATCCCAAGGTTTGTGGACCATGCTGTTATTTAAATAGAGAGGAACATCTAGAAGTAATTCAAGTAACTTTTGTTATTTTAATTGTTAGAGTTCCAATTTTAAAAGTTTTTATCCTATAAAAAGATCATCTATGTTTTTATTCAATGGGATAAAAAACCCAATTCTGAAAATATATTCCTTTGGAACAGAAGTTAGATGTAATAAAACACCATAAAGAGACCACATGGCCATGCCTTGCTATTAATTTGGGAGAGAGTACTCTGAAATATTAGAGTTAATTCTGAGAAAATTTAAAAGTGCATTAAAGCAGATAACACTTTAAGTTTAAAATATAATTTTATAAATGGGCATAGATAATGAAATAGAAAAAAGTTCCTTGTCTGCAAGATCATCAGTTCAATAAACGGGTTCGTAAGCTGCAGATTGTTGATACCTGTGCTCTGAGATTGCACCCCTACTACACTGTGTGCATACATACATACACACACATGCACACAAACATACACACATACACACACGTACAAACACACATACATACACACAAACATACACACATACACACACGTACAAACACACATACATACACGTACATACATACGTATGGTTGATGCGTGAAAAATCACTCATGAATTACTCATACTTTGAATATATGAGGTTTTTAGAAAATCATTCTTTTCAATGTCTTGGTTATGAATGGCCTCCAGTCATGAAACATAAGAATTTAGCTCATTTATGTTGTCTTCTTCGTCATCTCAATTCCTACCAAATTAGGGTAAATATGTCATTATTTTAAAGTTTTGCTGTGGTTATCCTTACACCTTTAAGTAGTATGTTGTGCCTTAATTTCTCATTCTAGAAACTTGAATCAGTATTGTGACTTCCCATTATAGAAACTGTAATATCAATGATACTGATCCTTTTCTTCATTTTTCCTCATTTCTATTTCCCACCTTCTGTCAACTTTTCTATGAGGTCAATGTTATAACCCCTGATCTACTCAAAGGAGAATGTTTTACACACCATGTATTAGTGTTTTACACACCATAAGTGATGGAAAATCATGCAATATTTTATTGTTCTTCAAAGTTGGACTATAACATTCTCAATTACTTTTTATTTCCTGGAATTTTTAGTTGCCTACCTTTTTATTGAGTAAATATAGGCTTTTGCTTACACTCAACTTTGGCTTTTGTTCTCTCAACCGCATCATGTACTGCATGGAGTTCTCTTTTGTCCTGGTATCATCCCCCTACTTCCAAATGGATGAGTTCCTGTTACACTCTATTTCTTTTCCTTCTCATGTGATAGGAAGATCTGCCTTCTTCTTCGATGACCCCCTCATTCTGCTGTAGTCAAGTAACTTCTTAAGAAAGGAATCCTGAGAAGTAAACTCTCCAAGTGCTGGTTTGTGTGAAATATCTATATTCTCTTCTCATAGTTGATTGATAAGTTAGCTGAATATGAAATTAGTTTCAAGTTCGATTTCCTCTGGAGCTGAGACGTGACTCTATTATCTTCTAGCAGCCAGAGATGTTAACGAGAATTTGGCTGCTCAATTTCCATTCCTCTGTAGGTGGCCTCATTTTCCTCTCTGGAAACTTTGAGTAAATTTCATTTATTCCTGGAGTTCCAAAATTTTTGGACAAAGTCGTGCCCTAGTAAGTTATCTCCTGTCTTCATTGTAGTTGTCACTTGAAGGGCTCTTTTCTTATAAAGATGTATGTCCTTTTCTGGGCAGTTTCTCAATCATTTCTCTAGTCATTTCCCTTTTACCATTTTCTCATTCTCCCTTTCTGAATCTCGTATGACTTTGCTGTTGGACTTCTTAGGTTTTTCTCTCTCCTCTTCTTTCTCATATTCCCATCAGTGGTGGACACTGCTATCTGTACCTCAGCATCTTCACTACTGTCTTCTTTGTTCACATCAATTGACTAAAATAATGACCTATTAATAAGTGTGTTAGCCTGGAGGTTTTTGTCACTTTGAGTGCCACATCCAGAGTCATGCTCCCCCGACTGCTCTGAGCAGCAACTTCTCAGAGAGTTTATCCTGAAAATGTCAGGGGGTGGAATGAAAAAGCAAAATAAAGCAAAAATACTTTTCTAAAGACCAATTATAGGTATTGCTTTCCCCTCTCTGCCAGGCTCATCACTCTATCATAGATAAAATTAAATTGGTCTTGCATAATTTGTACTTCACAAACTCACGGTTGATTACTGTCTGGTACCTGGTGCTCTTCTAGCTGGTTGCAAATTGATTGATGATTTATCCCTGTATCTTCCCAGGTATCCAAGATAAGCTGAATAGTCTATAACTACTATGGTTGTGCTTTTCTCTTCTTTTATTTTCTTAAATAGGTACTCTTCGTGGATTCCACTTGTCTGGGCCTTTTCCTTCCCAACTTTCCTTTTCTAAAATAAAGGCTGGTGGTCTTGCAATTACATTTGCCAATTCCTTAAGTGCCCAGGGATGCAAGTAATCAGACCTTGCTGATTTGAATGTACCAAGCTTTTTAAAAGGCTCTTCAATCACTTCTTTCCCAGTGTTTGCCTTTAAACCTTCAATAAGACAGCACTTAATGTGGTTTAGCTTCCTCATCATTGCTGACTAAAAAGTAAAAGAAAAAAAACAAAAATAGGTTAAAAACAGTGAAAGCCTTTGTTATTACAGTTATTGGTAGCTTTTGTTTAGCAGTACTAGTTAACTGCTTTGTTAATAGTTTTAGTGGTGGTATTTTGCATTCCATAAATTCCTTCTGGCATTTTTCTCTCCCCTCCTTCCTCCTTTCTCTCTTCTCTCCCTCCCTCCCTCCTCCACACTTTTTCTTGACTTTCTTAAAGAGGTTGAGGTAAGAGGAAGGGAGGAAAAACAAAAGAGGCAAAAAGCTCCACATAATTTTATGGTAGAGACATTTACTACCACCAAAGAGTCATGAATTCACCCGAATTTCCCTGTCAGCTTATAGTTGGGGCATAGAGCCCGTTGTTAGTTCTATAGCCAACAGGTACTAACGAGCTGTGTATTTTTCTGGTTCTCTTGCCTTGTGCCCCAGTGAGCTGGAAGCCACATGTTCCAGTTGCTATACCAACAAAATGCCAGAGACCAGGACCCTCACCACTAGAAGGCAGCAGTCCTGGAGAGCCATCAGACCTCCAGAGGGCCATGCGTTATGCCAATAAGGTCTTCGGATTTCGTTTTGCAGCATATCCTACCTTATCTTCACTAATACAGTACCAGTTTCTGGATTAGTCACATTAGGCTAGGTTTTGCCAAAGGAACAAATTAACCCTGCAATCTAAGTGGCTTAACATAACAAAGGTTTATTTCTTACTTGCAGTACGCTGTATAGGTTCCAATGACTCTGACGTCTTAGCAGTCATGCCGCTGTAAAGTCACATCCCACTCTTTCTCTGTATTGCTTCCATGGTTAAAATGTTAATCAAGAATCTATGTCAGAGCTGACACCACGGTGTCACGTTAGGTAGGTTAGCTAGGGTGGAACAGAGAGAAAGGGATGAAGGGGGAGTGGGGTGAGGGCTGGGGAAGCCTCAGCAAACCAGATCCCAAACTGGTCAGATAAAATTCTGACCAATGGGAGAGTAGCACAGCCATTCCTGCAACCAAGTAATGAAACCAAAAAGGCAGCCCAGCTAAGCCGGCTCAAACTAACCGGGGGTGCAGGCACACTGACTATTGTAGTACCTTGGAGCAGCGTTTGCCTTATTATAATCTGTTTAACATAAAATTGTATGTGGGCCCATACATTCAGTGCATTATAACAGAATGAATTAGGGCAAGAAGTATGACAGTAAAGGGAACACCCATTCCTAGTAGTTTCCACCCTTTTCTTGGAAATCTCCGCCCAGGAACAACCCTAGGGCAGGAACAGGGAGGGACTGCAAAGGGATCCCCTTTACAAAATGTGCATCCCAAATGGGACAGTTTCCCTGTCCACTTTTCCTCGCCTTGAGGAGTGTACTTCCTCTTTCTCTTGGTGCAATACACCTTCTGCTTGCTTTCAACTCTGTGTTTGGCATGATAATCATCCTCATAGGATACTAGAACCTAGACTCTGGGCTTTTTTCCCCACAATCCGACTCTGGGCTTTTCCTGAAGCCCAGAGCCTAACAATGGCAGCTCCAATCCAAGTCTAAGGAAATCTTGGCAATCACTAAACTTGCATTCACACATGATATAAGATAATCTGATCATTTCATTGCAAAGAGGGGCCACAGGAAGATGTCTACAGAATGACAGAATCTACAGAAGTGCGAGGCCTGTGCAAAGAAACCATCTTCAATTCAATCCCAGCCACCATTTGACTACAACTACATGAAATCTTTTTAAAATTAATTAACTAATTAATTTTTAAGGAAAGGTACAGGCAGGAATAAAGGTGAGCAGGCAGGCAGAAAGAGAGAGGATAAAGAAACATTTTATTTTCATTTTAGTTGTTCATATTGGTTGTTTCCCCCTGGACCCAGGACTCAAACCCAGGGGTATGTGGCATGTGTGCCTTTGGAGGGGATTGACCTAAATGCTATTCCACCAGGGCATGATGGAATCTTATCAGCAACAACAGCCCAAAGGAGTCCAGCCAATTCACAAATTGTGAGAGATGACAAAAAAATTGTTACTTTTAGCCATTCTGTATGGGATGGCTTTTTAGTCAACATTTGCTAATTGAAATATGTTACGTATTCAATGCTGGTATGTGAGGTTGGGCTCCACACACACATTCATGGATTCACATCGATTCAGGATCTACCATTTTGTTTCCGCCCTATTGAGAACATGTGACCTTCTGTTGCCGAGGTAAGGGAGGAAAGGGGCTGAAGTGAAGGCCGCATACCAACTTCTAAACTTTTCCATCTCTGTTCCCAGACCAATGACCAGTGAAAAAAGTGAGGTAGTAAATGGAGTTTTAATGAGCATTAAACGTCTCTGCCACAGACCTGGCCACCTTACGATTTGTCTTTCCCCTTAATATTAGAACAAAGTTTATCCAGGTGGGGAATATAATGAAATGAAGCAAATGAACATACAAATTCTAACAAAAATAACAAGACTCAGGCCTGGTTATGGGAGGCAAGTGGGGATGAGGGGGAAATGTGACAATAAGGGACATTGGAACTCTGGGCTGTGTTACAAAATATAGATTGAAATGCCATTTCAATATCCTGAATGGAATTTAATGTTGTGAACCACAGAAGTTAGAAATGTTACTATTAAAAAAAAAGTTTATCCAGGAACTATCCAGGGAGCTTCCAGACACTGCAAACAGTGGTGCGCTGCTGGGCTAGTTCATATAGTTCACAGTAGCCAATTGAGAGCATTTCTCCTCCCAGCTTTTCTTTCTGTGATGCCATGTTGGTATGAATCATCCATGGTGGAAATATTTACACCACAGAAGTCAGCAAATGTTATGTCAGGACTTTTCCTCTGCTAGAGAACAGGTCCTTAAACATTTACCAGGCCACTAGTTTTACGGATTCCAAAAGATACCTATTATTCAAGTTGCCTCAATTTCCACGCATAATCATTATTACAGGTAGTTTTCTTTTGTTTTGTTTTTAAAGGAAAGGTGCAGGCAGGAATGGAGTTGAACAGGCAGGCAGGAAGAAAGAAGAGGAAGAAGCATTTATTTATTTAGTTGTTCATCTCAGTTGATCCCCCGGCCCTGGGTCATGAAACCAGGTTCTTGGGATGTATGTGGACTGTTCCTGCTGGAGGCCATGGACTAAACCACTGTGCCACTAGGGTGCACCTAGGTAAACATATTTAACTCTCCAGCAATCGTCTTATCTTTCTATTCCACTTTCCAAGCAACAGGCTGAACTTACAAACAAAAGATACTTATACAAACTTAAATATACAAAATCAAGGAAACAAGTCATCTTTAAGTTGCTGCTTCCTGGGTAAAACCCAGTGAGAATACCTATGGATAAATAAATATGATGTTCATCAATTTAGAGTGGGAAGGGAGACAAAGAACTCTCCTTGTATGCACCTATGAGTCCATTTTCAGTACAACACTGACAATTTTGGGGGAACTATGAGTTTTAGAGGCTTTTTTTAGTTTTAGAAGTTATTTCTTGTGTTAACAAGGTTTCTTTGTTTAGAAATATGACTGAATTTATTTTGTAAAGATGTCTACACTAATATACTTATAGCTACATTCTTTTCTCACAACGCGATAATGATATTCCTTTACTGAAAGGAAGCGTCTCCTTGAATCTTTGTAACTGCCTCCATGAATAGGATGAGATGGAAATGATACTGCATGACTTCTGAGGCTAGGTCATAAAAGGTAATATGGCTTCCATCTGGCTCTCTCCTTGGAAGCTATACCTTTTACCTTTGAAACCTTGAACACCAAGTGAAAGTCCATCTACTTGCAGCCACCATGATGAAAAGACTGAAGAGAGATATTTCCATATAGACTCAATTCTTCTAGATTCAGCTGCAGAAGTCTTGTAAGGATATGTAACAGTTAAGAGCTAAAACAATTTTGGCCTCTGGCCTTAAGAGTGCCAAGATGAAGCCAAGTTGTTTTTAGTTGTTTGGGTCTCTGAACTCCTGGATTGACTAGAGATCTCAAAGGTACAGAGAGACATTGAGGATTCTCGATCAACTCTGAAAATGTTACCACTATTAGAAATTCCCCTTTGCTAACTAATCCATGTTGTTATCTATGGGGGTGGGAGAGGTTGGATGGGGTTGGTATGTCTTTTTCTTCTTCTGGAAGATGGATGCATAAGTTTACAGTTTGTAAAATATCATGAAGTTGTACATATCTGATATGTACAGGTTTCTGCATATATGCTTAAAAGTACTTCACTAGTTAGAAATCATTGTTCAAATTAGCCTCAGTATTATATGATGCTGATCAGTCTGTAAAATATATATATATACAATTATAAATTATTTAAAAATACAGTAACACCCACTATCAATTATCTCTCTATCTACCTACCAATTGTTAGGGTGACAACGCCACTGCAGCATTTCTTCAGGATGCTGCACAGATAAACCTCTCATAGAAAATGAGACTTAGTTTGCCTGCTGGCTCACTCAGTTGGTGTCTGGGGTGTAAATCATGTAAAGCCCGAGGACCTGGGTTCCTGGCTGAGGGTGAAGGAAACAACCAAAAAGAAAGAAAGAAAATTGCTTCATCTTCTTCTTCCTTCCTTTAAAAAAATGCTTCTTCCTCTCCCTTGCTAAAATTTTTTAAAAAAATGAAATTAGACTCACAAAACAAGCAATCTGAAAGGCAGCGATGTGGCGAATGGCTTCAGAGTCAGACTGTCTAGGTTCTAATCACACCACAGGCTAGTTTCATGATCTCGAAAAAGGTATTCACCCTCAGCATTCCTGTCTATGAAATGGAATATTAAAAATGCCTTGGGTGGGGTTGGATGATGAATGAAAAGGGAATGCACAGAGAAATCTTAGGGCAGTGACTATATTCTGTGATACCACAGTGGTGGATACATGGTTGACACATTTGTTTAAACCCATAGAATGTACAAGGCCGCAAGTGAATCCTGAGGTAAATCATGAGCTTTGGGTGATAATCATGTGTCAATGTATGTGCACCGACTGCAATACATGTAACACTCTAGTAGGGATATTGACAATGGGGAATGGGGGGGGCAATGCCTGGGTGGGGTAGGAGGGGGCCACAAGGGAAATCTCTGTACTTCTCAATTTTATTGTGAACTTAAAACTCTTCAAAAAAGTAAAGTCTTTTTTTAAAAAAAAACTACTTCATAAGAATATTGTGAGAATTTTTTAAAATGTATATATTTCTTTTCTTTTTTAAGAGGAAGGAAACAGGCAGGAATGAAGACAAACAGGTAGGCAGGCAGGAGGAGAGAAGAGGGAAAAGCATATATTTATTCATTTAGTTAGTTGTTCATTTTTCGTTGTCTCCCTGGTCCCCAGAGCCTCAAACTGGAGTCCTCAGCCTTAACTGGACTGTGCGGACCAGCCAGAGTTACAGATGTAACATCTGAGGCACTAGGGTGCACGAAATAATGCACATAAAGCCTCGGAGCAGGACCTGGTTGCAGTTATGCTGTTGACCTAGTTAGCGTTAGTGGTGTTAACTATTGTTTTTATTACCATCATCATTAGTGTGCTTAGACTTGTAAACACAAAGGAGAAAGTGTTTCTGTCTCTACCTTTTTCTTGTCCATCCTCCCCAATTCAACAGAGCCCATCCCCATTCCACATGCATGTGTTGAAGGCTCCACGTGCCAGGTGGAGGCAGAGCAAAGACTTCAAGCAGATTTCTGTTGTTCCCCCTTGCAGAACCCTAACCCCTAGGAAGGGTTTCTGTTCTGGCAGCATTCCCTGCAATGTCCTGTGCTTCACTTCACTAGTTCTCTGCTGGGCTATTCGAAGAATTAGCGAATTCAGTCCTGAGTCAGTGGGAACAGGGGCTCTGGCTGGGCTTCTCTGGGCTTCCCTAGGAGAAACCTGGAAGGTAAAAGCTTGAAGCCTCTGATTTGCTGCTGTATGTGCTTTCTGTTGCGGTGGGTGTGCTGTCTTGTTTCAACACAGCATCCGTGGACGTCACCTAAATAGAAACCCCCTGTGTAGTCTTTTGTAACACCAGTATTATTTTAGGAAAACATAAGGCGGTGGGACAGAAGAAAATGGCTATTAATCAAAACTCAGTCCTGAAGAGCTCCACAGGAGGTGCCATAGAAACATCCATGATGAACAGTTATTTGTAAGTCATTTGTAACCAAGGTGATCTGCAGTGGACAGGTGCAAAAATGATTAGCTAACCTCCCTCAGAATCACAGTTGCCGTGGTCTCCAGTAACTCCTGTTCTGCACCAGTGAGTGAGCAGAGAACCCATTGAAATGAAATTGGTGAAAAAATGTAAGACAGGCCTGTCTTAATGGGGTAGTAGTTAGATCAACTGCCTCCAAAGGAGCTCATGCCACAAACCCTTGGGTACGAGTCCCAGGTCTGGAGGGAAGCGGCCAGTGTGAACAACTACATAAAAATGCTACTTTCTCCTCTCTCTTCCTGCCTGCCTGCACACCTTCATTCCTGCCTACACCTTTCCTTTAAAAAAAACGTAAGGGAAATGCTGCTCCAATGATTAGGCAAACCTAATAATGGTCAAAAACAAAACAGATCTCTCACTCATAGGTGGAATGTGAATATAAAAAATGAGGGAAGAGATGAAACAAAACCAACCCTTGGACACTTGCAACAGAATTGAGGTTACCAATAGGGAATGTAGGGAATGAGACAGGGCTGGGTGGAGGTGGTAGTGTGGCAGAGCCCACTGGACAGTGGTGAAGAACACTTGATGATTTGATGGAGGGCAAGGTATGCTGACATATACCTGAGGAATAGGGAAACTGCACATATGGTGAACCTACACATTGGAGTTTATTTTAATGTGTAAAATCAAAGTTACTGCAATAAAGAAAAAAAACAAAACACAAACCCCAAGCCCTAGGCTGTGTTTTATTCATTTATTTCCTCCCTCCTTCCTGAATAAGTATTTAGTTCCAAACAACTAACATAACAGAGACTAGTGTTGATACTCTTCCTGTTTTGGAAATAAAAACTATAAGAAATCTTTAAAAAAGAAGAAAAAAAAAGAAGAAAGAGATATGTGTTGGGGGCAGTTGGGCAGGGTAAAAGGATTAGGGTGTAATTTGGCATTGACTAATCACAACCTTATTTGTTTTCACAACATTGGGTAGAAACATCCTTGGCTCCCAGCAAAATGGAAGAGAGCCATCTATCAGCTCTTTTGAAATATGTTAAGGAAAAGAATTTTAAAAAGATTTAAAAAAGAAGAAAGAGGTAAGGCAAACAGGACATCAGACAAATCCAAGTAGACAAGTAACAGAATTGCCAAATTCCCATGCCTTTGCATGCAGAATTTTGCCTGAAAACCACCTGTTCTTAATCCTACAACAAAAGCAAGATTACTAAGAAGAGCCCAAATCTGAAAGGGCTTGGAAACATCAGGGACTGGCCAGTTTAAATCGCTGGCCACCTAACACCACTGGGCCTTCTATTAGCAGTTCTCAAAGTGCGGTGCCTCATCCAATGGTGTCACTATTACCTGAACTTGCTATAAATGTGAACTCTCAAGCTTTCCTCCATTTTTTGTTATGGGAAACTTGGGGGCGGGGTGGGGTGGAAGGTGGGCCAGTAATGTGTTTTAAACACAGTCACCAGGTGATTCTGATGTGCACTGAAGTTTGAGAACAACTGCCTGAGAGGAAGTTATTACTTATTAAATTGCTGATTTCCTGAGGATGGGAATCTTTTCTTTTCTGGAAAGAAAAAGGAATCATTGAGGAAATAACAACTAAACCCTTTATTAGGCTGGATTTTTAAAAAGGGATTTTCTGACATAACAGTTCAGTGATGTCACTGGCTCACAGAAGGCTTCCTCACTATGCCTTTTAGAAATAACATTGATTCCCCTGGTCTGGCTCAGTGGGGTTTGGGTGTGGTATTGCCAAAGAGCCTCTGCTTTTAGTGAGCCTTTAGATGAGATCAGCTCACCAGGTGCCTCCCAGTGATCTGATTCTCAGCTTCTTGGATATTCTATGTACTATGGAAGACATACAAGCTAGCGACTGGGCATTATTGCCAGGAGACATTGGGCTTTCAAACCCCAGGGAAGTATACCACCCCACCCCTGTTCTCTTAATGGAAGTCTTTGCCAATATATACTCATAAAAAGAGATGACCAGGACCTTTTGAGAAAGGTAATTGTTTGCTTTTAGGTCATAAAAATGAATCCTTGCTTTGTTTTCAAAGGAACATGCTCTTCATAGAATCTATACAAACTGAATGTCAAGTAGGTGAGGTACAAGATTGGAAAGATAAAACCTCATTTGTTGATGTTTTGCCTAGGCCTGAAACAATGGGACAAAGGAATAGTTTGTTGGTATAAGCTCTATAAAACACAATAATATTAGTCATGTAAACAACAAAATAGGCGAAGCTTAATGAGATAAATTACACTAAGTCACCACTTTGGGATTAAAATATTCTAATTAAGCAAACACTGAAAGGTCCAAAAGAAAGGATAAAGGGAAGAATGGTAACTTTAGATTTAGAAAACAAAGGGTCCTATCTAGGGTGCAGTCGACAGGAGGAGCTTTCAGAGGCTGCCTAAGCTGACTATGAGCACTCACATTTTAGCTACAAAAAAAAAAGAAAATAAAATCACCCTGTACTCAAACCACAGGCAGACAAAGCCAACAATTTCTTTTCTTCTTTCCTTCCCTATCCTTTTTCCCCTTCACAATAGCAAAGCAATACATTTTTGCGACATAAGTCTGTGAAAGGAATAAAAACTTAGATTTCCAATTCTCTATTTGCATTCCCTGGATTTGCTGGCTTGACTTACAAAGTGTGCATAGACCTCTGTTCTCAAGCTCAGGGGGCAACAGCCAACTTATCAATGTTTAAGACTGCCCAGGTACCTGTGTGAACAGCAACTTTTTCATCACTGTTTTATAAGGACATTTAAATAATTGAAGGAGAGTGCACAGATTTGTGCTACTTAAACAAATAATGCTGCCAAGTCTTGAGTTGAAATTATATATTTATCCAGTTGTTTTTATTAAAGTGTATCTCTATAACTATGAAGAAATAAAACTTTTTCAAAACTTAGAACAGGTGAAAACTCTCAGTGGCTCACATTTCTGTAAAACTTTCAGATTTATTGGTGATGAAAACAAGATTGTTAATTTGGTGAGCATTTAGGAGCCTACAAAGTAGTGAAGGATGATGATGATGATGATGATGATGATGAAGAAGAAGAAGAAGAAGAAAAAACTGTCTATCAGACCTGGCTCCGGGTCAAGAGCTGACAATAAATACTGCTAGAGGGGACTCGATCTGTGCTTTCAGGAACATCCTTTCTGGGTATCAAGTGAGTCAGAAAATTGTTTTCAAAATAAACTTTTGTTGGTTCATGTGGTGGTTTTTAAAGTAATATGTATGCATATTAGAATATGGTAGAATATGTTCCAAATGCAGAGACTATTAAAGAAAAAATTAAAACAGCCTATGATTATAAAACGTCCACAAAGCCAGAGTGTGGTTTATTTCCTTCCAGAACTTTTTTCCTGTGCATATATTAGAATATGTACATAGAACACAATTCATACAACCATTATCCAAATCAATATTATACTATTATATACTAATATCACATATGAATACATGACCTACTTTTTCCATTTAACAATCATAAACATTTATTTGCTAGTAGAAATTTTAAAGCAAAGGTTGTAAATTGGCGGCCATCTAATAAGACTTGATTTGATTCATAGAGTGTTCAACTGCTTAAGAGCCTGAGATCCTGTGAGCCAGAGCCTGTGTTCAGTACTTCTCTATAGTCCCCATCACTCCCTATTGTCCTGTGTCTGAGATTATCAGTTACTCAAATTCTTTATTTTTTTAATTAAATATAAGTAGAGGGAGGTGAAATAATTCTCTTCTCCATGTCTCCACTTGATATTCAAACTACTTCACCCACTTCTGTCACTTCTTGGGACCCAGATTTGAGGTCCTTTGAAAACAGTGTTTTGTAAAGGCTTTAGGAATACAGTATATTATGACATCCATAATTTATTAAACCTAACTACTGCTGTTAGATATTCAACTTGTTTCCAGTTGGTTGATACTATCAAGAATCCTGGAAGGAGTATATTTTTAATAAGTGGGAAATATTAGTTCCTAGAAGCAGAACTGCTTTGGAAGGGTAGAAATATTTTCCAGTTTTTTGATATGTGCTTCCAAATGCTTCACAGAAAAGTTGAAACAAATCAATTTCTACTAACAGTGAATGATTTTGTTTATTTCTTGATTCTGTTTGCCATAATATTACTATACATTTTGGGTAAAGCATTTGCCAATTTGAGGAATTAAGAACAGCATTTTGGGCATTGTGCTAAATGAAATAAGTCAAACAGGAAAAGACAAATATCATGTAATCTAACTTATATGTGGAATCTAAAAAACTGGAATTTTTGTTTTAATACATATTTCATATTCATTTTTCATATGTACATTGACATAGTGTCTCCTCTGGGGTCTGCCTATTCATGTGTTTGTTCATTTTTCTACCAAGATATTCAGTTTTCTGAATGGATTATAAATTTTCATATATTAATGATTACTTGATCAAATATGCTACAGGAATTCCCCATTTGTCATTTTAATTTTTTTATGATTTGTTTGACATGCTGAAGTATAATAACATCCATGCACTTAAACCTGGAATACTTTGTTTTGTCCCTTTGCTTTAATGCTTTCAAAGTTCTCTGCCCTGTAATCAGATAGAACTTTCCATCCATTTTCATCTGATCATCATTTCATCCATTTCGTCCATTTCATCATTATGACTTTCCTTTTTATATTTATGCTTTTAGAATCTCTCTTGTCCTCTCAGCAGCGCTGTCTAGGGCTCCGGAGTAAAACATTGTTTCTTAGCTGCCCCTGCACCATATTCCCCAGGGTTGCCTCTTACTATAATGCCTAATTCTTCTCAATTTCACATATTTGTTCCTTGCATTTTCATCATCTTGTAAAATAAATATTTCTCAAACTGACATAAGCCTTAAAATTGGGGGAAATCTTAAAAATGGAGTTGTCTGCTTCCTGAGGTAGGAGCCAGAGCTATGCTTTCAGTCATTCATCTGACAGAATATTTCTGCAAAGAGATGCAAGATATTATTTGGCCTTATTATCCATCTGCACTATGTATCCATCTATCTGTAGCTATATTTGTATCTCTATATGCACACACAGATAAACATCCACATATGTAAAATACCTGTCAAATATCTGTAGATGTGTAAGTCCAAAGGATCTCAAGCAACTTAAAGGAGAATTCACTACCTCACCATGCAAAAATGGTCATCCTCTAAGCCACATTTTATTTTCTGACAAGAAGTCTCCCTACCCCATATGTGAATCAGCCCTTTCTTCAAGGAGCTCAGTGTCTTTTAAAGGATAATGGTATTGAGAAACGAAGATCTGGACACCAGGTACACTCACAATTATCATGTCATACTTTGAACTGCTTTCTCAGGATACAGTTTCAGCAGTGGGATTATTGAATTAGAGAAGATACAATATTTTATGCCTCTTGAGTCAACATTGAAAAAGGTACAGTAAGTCCATTCTTAGGATATGCTGGAAATAAATACCTTTGCCTCTTCTCCAACTAGTGTTGGTAGCTCATATGAAAGCAATAGCACTCTCTAACATCGTCCTCCTGATGTTAGAAGTTCAAAAAAGAACTCCTAACTCCTAAATCTCCCTCTTGTCCTTCTGGGAGCTCTGCTGATAGAGAGATCAGACACACTCTGACAAGAGTCAAACAGGGAGAGAGAACTCTTCTCTGAGCGAGTGCTCCAACCAGCACCCACTCCTAA
>RJWH01010119.1:0-18567 GCA_004363575.1 Solenodon paradoxus
CCCAGCAGGACGCAGGGACCTGGGAGCTACGGATATGTCGCCCCTCTCTGGGAAGACTACCAGAGCCACTTTGAGAGAAACAGACCCTGGAGCTGGGAGCTGGGAGGCCCATGCAGGCTCTGTGCAGGGCAGGAAGCCAGCAAACAGGCTAAGGGAGTGACCCAAGGTCACCGAGTCCCCACTCGTGCACAACCCCCCGCCCCCCTTGCTCTGCTCTCTGAGCAGCCTGGGACAGTCTACAAAAGGAGAACTGAGAGCCCCAGGGATTCCTCTTCCCGCTTTGTCCTCCTGCCCTCACAGCCCTCATGGCTGGGCTCCCTGGGAGTCCAGGCCAGGGATCTGGAGCTGCGCTGGGAAGGGGAGGGTTAAGACTTGAGCAGCCCTTCCTGGTTGCTGTTTAACTTTAACTTTCTAAAGGCATCAGGAGTTCCACAGAGCAAACGTTTTCTCTCTTAATGTCACTGCAGCAGAGGGACCCATCTCCCAGAGAGCATTAACCAGAAGCCATCCATTCTCCAGGATGGCCCAGCCCGGCAGCTGGAGCAACTCCTCCAGGCGCATGACTGCATGAAGGAGGGATTCTTAGCCTTGCTGTTGCAAACCTGGAGTGGTTCTTTCGGCCAGACTTCTGAGGGGTGAGGCGGACGCCTGTATACCAGAATGAGAGGATGTTAGCTGAGATTCAGCTCAACATGAGAAAGATCTCCCAGTCCTAGTGGGTCACAAGATGAAAACCATCCACCTCCACAAGGTATTCTTAAAGCTGACTCAGACTGGGGCCCCTCTTCCCTTTGGATTCACAGCTGGGTCAGCATCTGGCTACCTGGCAATAAAAATGTCATGTGGAAACAAATCCCAAGTCTTCCCTCCTCAGTTTGGATATGTGGTTCAAAGGCAGATGGTTCCCAGAATGTGCACTGGACTTGTGGTCAGGAGACATGGGCCCAGCTCTGCCTTTGACCTTGGCAAGTGGCTTTCCTACCAAAGACCAGAAATATCATTGCTTGAGCACCTGCTGTGTGCCTGGCTCGCACAGAAGCTTTCCACATGCCTGTTTGTCTCATCCTCCCCTGGGAGGCAGGGGCTCTGTACTCCCGTTATAGATGAGAGGACAGAGGTGCGAGGGGCCAGCAAAAACACCAGCAGCAGAGCCGGGGTTTGAACTAGGAGTGTCTGCTCACCTTCTTCCTGTACTCTACCTACCCCGAGCCCCAGCTCTCCATCTGTAAAATGGGGCGCCAGTACACCCTGTCAGCTCCCAGAGAAGGTGAAGCCAGTGAAACAGCAGATGGGAAAGGAGGCACGCACACATTAGGGGCACTGATGTGTGTGCATAAGAGTGTGCAAATGCACACACACACACGATTATCCACCTACCAGATTCCAGCCAGTGACTCTCCAGGCAAGAGGCACTACACAGGGTGTTTCTACAGAGAGCACTATTTATCTGCTGAGCTCTGATTCATTTAGCATCTCAAGTGCCCTGGTACGCAGTGTGTGAGCACATACACTTCCCAGCAGATAGCAAATGAGTCTTGAAATGCCCATACTTCTGAGTCAGCAGTCCCACCATCAGGAAATCTGTCTACCTCCGCGACCATGGCTGAACACGCAAGCTGACACACAGGGACCCCACAACAGACCTCTTGACAACAGTCAGCAATTGCAAGCACTGTCCGGTAGTGGAATAGTGTGCATCCGCGATGGACTATTACATCGCCAACAAAAGCCGAGCCTGGGAAGCGCATTTCATGGCATGAAAAGAGCGAGTAGAGCCAACAGCTGCAGGGAGCACATGAGCTCCAAGGAGCTTCTCTCTGATGATGTGTGATTTTCAATTTTTCTGTTGCTTTTTCTGTATGGACTCTATTTAAAAAATAAATGAATGAAATGTGCCCATAGTCTCCTATTTCTGGAATGGGGACTGTGTGGAGCGTAAATCAAGCTTCGCTCTGTACGTGAGTCATCACCAACTTTCTTCACGTTCTAACACCAGCGGGGCCACCCCCGACCCTGGAGACCCTGCTCCTGCACTCAGGAGGCAGTCTGGTGTCTTCCCAAGTTCTCTGTCTCCTTTCCTGCACTTTGCAGAGTTCTAGGTGCTGCTGCATCTTCCTGTTGGAGTCGCTGCCTCTGCCCACACCTCTCTTGAAGCACCAGCCTGGTTAGAACACACCTGCAGCAGCGTCCCTGAGCGCTCAGCACACTGTGGCTGTAGACATGGCCCATGACACTTACATCTTGGAAATTCCAGGGCATTTCATCCTTCTTCTTGAGTTCCAGATGGCTGGGGCTGCCAGATGCTTGCTATCTGGATGAGGTGTGGTCGAGTGTGACCATGCCAGAGTAGTGCGTTCTTACGTATTTGCTTCTTCCATCAACTTACTTTCATTGGGAGCCCTTCTCTGGCCAGGAAGAGTGCTCCATCCTAGAGACGCAGCAATGAAAAGGCAGACCCAGACCCCCGTGGCAGAAGTCAATCCATGAGCACACAGGTGAAATAATTAGATGTTTCAGCTGTGACAATGACTACAAAGGAACTAAAACCCAGAGCTGTAGCAGAGAAGGACCAGCATGGGTTGGGGACAGTCAGGCTCCAGAAAGACAGTCTTATTGCATGAGTTTTAACAGATATTTCTGTAGCAGGCTCTCTCCCCAGGCAGGCAGGCGGTACAGACTCTGGGGCAGCCACAGGAAGGTCCACTCCTATCAGTCCAGACCCCCAAGACAAGATGTCCCCCCATTCAGTTTCCAGGGCTGATGCTCATTCACTCTGGGTCACATTCCTCTCTTGGGAACTGATCGCTGACCTGGGGCTGCAGTGTGCTTACTGGTCAGGCCTGGGCAAGCTGCTGACAGCCAGGGAGCAGGGTAACCTCTTTTGGGCCATTTGAACTAAGGGTGGAGGTGGCTGGCTCCCGGGAGAAAATCAGTGTGCTATAACCCAAGAGGGGAGGACAGCCGACCCACTCGAGAATTTAGCTGCATCATTTCTCTTTCTTTCTGCACCATCAGATGCTCCCTTCTTTATTCAGCTGTTCCGATTAGCATATAGAGTGCAACCACATTCTCCATTTAAAAGAGAAATAAACCTCTCTTGAGCCCGCATTCTTTCCCACTCATTTGAAATCGCTCCCCTCTCTTGAACTTGATGGGTTTGTGTCCACATCTGTTCACTTAAACAGTTCTTGACATGGTCACCAGTCACTGCTAAATCCAACGGCTGGTCTCAGTGTTCCTCTTGCACATGCTTGCTTTGTCTTCTTGCCTCTGGGACACCCCACCCTCTCAGTTCTCCTGTCTCATGGGCCATGGCTTCCACCTCTTTGGTTGGTTTTTCCTCTTTCCCAGTTTCTCCATGTTGGTGCATCTGCTGATGTCTCTCCTCCTGCTCAGCCTCCACTCCTCTGCTCCCAACACAAGGAGCTTCTCATCGCTCTTCCAACTGGCCAGGCATGCTCCTGCCTCGGGACCTTTGCAATTGCCATTCCCTCTGCCTGGAAGAGCCTTTCCTAAATATCTGTGGCGCTCATGCGTTTCAGTTTTTGTTCTCAGTGTCCCCTTTCCTGACCTCACTACTTAAGCTGCAGGTTCCTCGCTTCTGTACTCCATCCTCCTCTTCTGCTTCTTATCCTCAGTTGCTCTTATACTCTTCCTTAGAGATGGAGTATTTATTCTTCTGCTATATTGTGACTGTAAGAACAGAGATGTGGTCTCTCTGTCCACTGATAGAACAGAGCTTGACAGGACTCATCCAATGAATGAACAAATGCCCACAATAGCTACCTTCCTTTTCAAGTAGGTAATATGACACGCAGCTGAGAAGGACAAGCAGGCCCGATTCCCGGAGGGGCACTGAGGATAGGACACACCAGGTGTAGAGACCAGAGCTCTGCGCTGCTGGGAGAGAGTAAGAGGAGCAGCACGTGCTTACTGTAAGACTTCGGGTTCAGACAACGCACCCCATTCAGATGGGTTTAAGATCGCTACTAAAATTGCATATTAAGCCGAGGAATGCTGATACTGGCAGAGTGCATACATTCTACGTAATATGTTATTTAAATCAAAACCACTGCTTGAAAAGAGTAGAGAAACTGGAGGGGCTATGACCCCCTATTAGAAAGGAACCAGGCTGGATGAGATCCACAGTTAGATTTCTCCCACCTTCCATTAAAGAAAGCTGCCTTCTCAGTAATTTGAAGAGCTAGAAGAGTCTGGGAGTGCTCTGTGAATTGAAAAAAAAAAAAAAAAAATCAGAAAGCAGGGAACACAGAAGCTGTGTACATAAACATCTTTCAAATCCTTGGATAACTCCAGAACTGGTATGTGCAGGTAGGATTTGTAAGAACCCAAAGGGAAACCCAATAGCTGGAAAGATGGAATAGCTGAGAGATCTCAGCATCCAATACAGAGGAAACAGAATCTGGAGTCTGAGTTCTGCCAAAGGCAAGGGCATTATATTAAATCCTCAGAAGAGTCACACATTAGGAATAAATACTGTATTTCATGATAAAAGAATTCATCCTTATGCAAAGAACAGAACTGAACTAGGCACACAAATATAAAGCATGCAACCAAGACAGAAGTTGAAAATTATCCAACAATAATTTAACAGGTGACCCAAACAAAACTATCTGTTTTCATGGAGATAAAAAAATTAAATCTCTAGAAAGTGTCATTACATTGCCCAACATAAAATTAAAAAATGACAAGACATGTGACTAAAGGAAAATGCAATTCCATAGTCAAGCGAAAAATCAGCCAATGAAAAAGATCTACAGTTAACTCAGATATTGGATCGGTGGACAAGGGCATTGTCATCATGATAATGCTAGTCATAACTATAGTGACTATAAGGAACTAGTCTACACAGCTTAGGAAGATGCCAAAGAAGGTGAAAGCTTGAAAAAACTGAGCAGCAAAATCAAATCAAATATCCATGCATCAAAAATGATGTCAATGAGTGACTAATAAATTCATAAACTGGAAAAGGAGACACATCTCTTGGGCAGAAGAATGCTATATAATTTGCGTAGATACCCTCCAGCATCAAGGAGAGGGAGCATTATTCCACACTGCTCAGGTGTGGGTCGCTCTTAGTAACTTCCTTCCAAAGAGTATAGTACGGAAAGGAGGAAGAGAATCATTGCGCCTTGACATGACATGAGTAGCATTTTCCCTCTACGATCTTCCTACTCTGAACACACACTCCCACTCTCATCATGAGGATAACAGAGGACAAATTCCAATCGACCACCCAACAGCAGAGTTGGCCACTATTCCTCAAGACTGTCAAGGTCATCAAAAACAAGGACAGTCGGAGAAATTGTCACAGCCCAGAGGAGCCTAAGGAGACATGACAGTTAAGTGTAATGGGTGAGATCCTGGAACAGAAATAAGATTAGGTAAAAGTGAAGGCTATCTGAATGAGCTACAGACTTTATTGAGTAGTTATATATCAATATTGGTTTATTAACTTACTAATTTAATACATCAACAGGAGGGGAAGTTGGGTGTATGAAAAAATTATTGAGAACAAACAAATCAACAGCCATGGTGACCTGTAAGAAGAAAAAGAATGAAGCAAAAAAGCAAACATTTGCAAAAATGCTAGACAAAATGATGTCAAAAGTTGATAAAAGTCAGCAATCTGTAGATCAGGAAGCTCAGTGAACCCCAAGCAGGCTAATTCAAAAGAAAATCATATCTGGACCCGTACTGTCAAACTGCTGCAGCACAGTGGTTAAGAGAAGACAATAAAGACAGAGGAGGAGGGGAGGGCACAGGATAATAAGAAGCCTGATTTTATGTGAGATGAATGGAGGCCTCAAGACAATGAGACATCTAAAGTTCTGGAGAGAAAAGAAATCCAGTGTTTAACTTAGAAATTCTTTCTTTTTCCAAAATAGATTTTTATGGAAGGGGTATTGCATTGTCACATTAACTTGTTTTGAGGTCCACATAATAGCAAATTTACATCTGCACATAGCACAATAGTTTTGCCGCTATTTCCTTTCCCCCCTTCACTTTACAATTAATCCCCTAGAATTTCTTTTATCCAGCAAAACCTTTTTAAAAATGAAGGTGAGTTGAAAACTATTTTCAGATAAGTGCAAGATGATAACATTTGTTATCAGCAGACCCATACTACAAAATATCCTGAATGAAGTTCTTCAGTCTAAAGGGAAATCGTATTAGAGGAAATTTCAGATTACAGAAAGGATGGAGAGGCACTGAAAAGGGTAAAAACGATTTTTTTTCTCTTCAATTCTGTAAGTTAGTTAATGATGTAGAGAATATATAATAAAAATGTATGGTAGAGTTTCCAAAATAGGCAGAAATAGAATATGACAATAATAGCCAATGACTGAGAGTGAGAGTAAATGGGATAGTGGTGTTATAGAAACAAAGTGGTATGTGTTCATGTAAATCCAGTTGAGGTAAGTTAAGGGTGCAGAGGGCCACGGAAGTGACCTGTGAGCAAGATCTTGATGAGCCCAAGGGGAAACCACTATATTGCAATCATTAGAGCAAATACTAAGAATAACACATAACGTATAATTAAGACACCAATAAAGGAGACAGATTGGAATACTAAAGGATTCTTAATGAACTCAAGAGAAGACAGTAAAGGGGAAACAAAGAAACCAAGAACAAATGTGACCCACAGAAAACAAAAAGAAGATAATGTCCACACAGACACAACACATGAAATAAATGAGATTCTCTTATTAGTTAAAAAAAGACCTACGTTTATGATGATTACAAAACACTTTAAATATAAAGACCAAGGCTGGGAGCACATGTTAAGAATATGACATGCTAAGAATAACAAAGCCGATGTGGCTAATGCAGTGTTAGAGAAAGCAGACTTTCAGACAAGGAGCACAGAAGAACCAAACATACAGAGAGGTTGAGTTGTGTCTCCAAATAGGTATTTGAAGTCCTAATCCCCAACATGACAGCATTGGAGACAGGACTGCCTATAGGAAGTTAAAGTTAAATGAGGCTGTAAGTGGTGGGGAGGGGGGGGGCTCTGATTTGATAAGATTAGAATCCTTTTAAGGAGAGCTTATTCCCACTCTCTTCAGCATTCCAATACACAGCAGGAAGGTGGCGCCTCCAAGCAAGGAAGAGAGCCTTCACCAGGAACCCGATTGGCTGGCACCCTGACCTTGAATTTCCTACCCTCCAGAACTGTGAGGAATGCATTTGTGCTGTTCATACCGCCCACTAGGGTATTTTGTTATGGTAGCTCAAGCTAAAACAACATCAAAAAGAAAAAAAACAATCACCACTATCAGAAACAGTAGAAGAGATAATCACTATAGAATTTGCAGACACTAAAATGGTAAGAAGGAAATATTATGGGCAACTTTATGCCAATAAATCCAACAACTCAGATAAACTCAACAAATATCTTAAAGTATATAATTAGCTAGAACAGAAAAAGGAGAGACCCTGAATAGGCCTCTATCTAATATTTAAATTGAATTCATAATTAAACCCTCTTTCGATAAAGGCAACTCTAGGTTCAAATGATGAAGTCTATCTAACATGTATAATAGATAACATTAATCTTCTGAAAATTATTTCAGATAACAGGAGAAGAGGGGATGCTGCACAATTAATTTTAGGACAATATAACCCTGACATCAAGTCCCAAAGAGGACACTGAGAGAAAGAAAATTAATTCAAGACCATATCTGCAAAGCCACTAAAAGTATTACAATGTAAAGTAAAAAGCTTACATAGAAAGATACTACATCATGACCAAGTAGAAATTATTCCAAGAACGTAAGATTGATTTAACATCTGAAAATCAAAGTAACTCACCACATTCGCATAACAATGGAGAAAACCCTTGATCATCTCAATAAATGCCAAGAAAGCATCTAAAAATTTGTTCATGACAATAACTCTCAGCAAACTAGAAAGAGAAGGAAAAGTCTTTAATTTTATAAAGAAGCCCAGTACAAGGCCCAGAGTGAGCATCAGATGCACTGAGAAAAGACTGAACGCATTCTCCCTGCCAGGACTAAGTCAAGAACACATTAGCACCGCTTCTCTGCAATAGCATATCAGAACTTCAAATTCATTCATTATGGCAAGAAAAAGAAATAAAAGACCGATGTTTGGAAAAGACAGATTAAAACTATTTTTTTTTTGAGTTACATTATTTTTTGTTAAGTGCAGCACTAAAATTATCCACCATGTAAATATTCCTATGGCTCCACTGTATTCTATCTTAAGTATTTAAACTATATAATGAAGAAAATGACCCCATTAAAATATGGCAGACTTTCTGCAAAACCCTTTGATGTTTATGTGATGGAAAACTGATTCCCCATCTCCCACCTCCCTACCGCCTTCAGTTCAGAGCTATAGCAACACAGCTCACAACCATGGCTGACAATGTGTGCCCAGAGAGGGCCCCCAAACCACAAGCAATGGGGTTAAACTTGTGAAACAATTCACTCGATTATTGTTAGGCTGGCCCAGGGACAAAAGCAGCAGCGGCCATACCCGGGAAAACGGCAGCCAAGCCCGGGAAAAAGGTGGATGACTTCAGAATAAGGGATGCATCCCCCACACCTGGATTCTCAGGGCCAATCCCCAATCGCCACATAGGAAGCCCGCGAAATTCCTCTGCTTAAAGAGCCGGTCCCCCTTTGTTCTGGGCGCGACTTCCCAGCCCGCGACTTCCCGGCCCTCTGCGGACTTGGGAGTTTCGCCCGGGTGTGCAAACCCCAATAAAGCCGTGGCTATTCGACACTTTTTTGTCTGATTGAGCTTTTCTCCTCGTGGAGCCCAGAAAAACCTTACAATTATATGTACAAAATGAGAATACAGAAAAGAGGCATCGTTTTGTTCTTAGCCCTTTTGTGGGTGTGTTTTGCCTCCACCCAAGAAACTAGGTTCCAGGTACCTATGAATAGTGAAAACCAACCAATGGAAAGCCTCTGGAATGCAGGCAACTTCAAATTCCCTTCCAGCTCAACAGGTTGCTCTAGTTTTGGGGGCTGTTTTTATTTAACAGAAAGATGGTGCCAGCCTGTCCTCTCCGGGGAAGATCCCCTCTTCTTTGTCTCCAGCTGCTGGGTTTCACTTTGGGGGTCTTCCCCATTTCTGGCATTCTTCCACTCTTGCTCGTTGCCCTGTTTCCTCCATCAGTTTCCAGGGACCTGGGCTGCAGTTCACAGACCTGAGCTTGACTTGGGACGTCTGTAACTTTCTGTTCAAGTTTTTCCAAGAGGATTCGAAGCCCCCCGAGCCATCTCCCGCGTCGTGACCGACATCAGTTCGCCCTTCAGGGTCCACCCGACTGCAGGTCCCGTAGCTCATCGCCTGCAAGGGCTTTCGGTCAGTCTTCTTGCTTTCACATTGTCACAGCCCGCGGCAGTCTTGCTCCTTCTCCAGACAACGTGAGGGCTTTACAAGAAGTCCTAAAGGAAGGTGCAAAACCCAAAACAACAAAACACCAAAATGCTACTAATGCATTTAACAAATTGCGGGATGTAGCTATGCAGCTTCGGGCAACCAGAAACCTGAAAGTGAATTTGAGACAGGAAGGGTTCAGCAGAGGTGGCTGCCTGGCTCTCACTTAGGAAGGTGGGTAGTTTTAGTGAGTTGTGTTGTTTTGTATTTTTATTTTCTCCCTGCTTCTCGCACCATTGCTCAGACTCCAGCAGCTCCTGGCAGCGCTCACTGCTTTGTTCCCAATTACCCCTCCACACCTCGCCTTAATTTCTGTTCCCAGAGGAAAACAAGCGACAGAGGCTGCGCACCTCCAGGGTTTCCATTGGCTGGGAGAAACCTAGAGGAAGATGACTGACAGCTCCGACAGGCCTCCCCCCACTGAAAATGGCAGCATGGTTGGAAGCCCCGGGTCCCCTTCCTCCTGGTCCTCTCTGCCCTCCTGCTGACTTCCCTATGTGTAGGCTTTAATAACCTTGTCTGAGGAAAAGTCCAGCATTTAGGTGATTTCTGTTTCCTGAGATTCCAAGGACTCACTGAGGTCTTAGGAGATCTGTGGCAAGTTGTGGTGATGAGTGAAAATAAGGCACGCCCCGGTGGGGAGTGGTTAGGTCAGTCGCCTCCAAAGGAGCGGTCCACATTCCCCTGAGTTTGAGTCCTGCTCTGGGATGGGGTGTGGGAGAACCAGTGTGAACAACTAAATGGAACATAAATTATCGCTTCCTCCTCTCTGTTCCTGCCTGATTGCTCCCCTTCCTTTGCTGCCTGCGCCTAGTATGTATGTGTATGTGTATATATATGTAGCACTTAATTTCTCTGTGCCAGAGGTTGGCAAATTTTGGCCCACCCTGGTTTTTTATGACCTATGAGCTAAGTAAGAATGCTAAAAAAATTAAATAGTTGAAAATAATAAAAATAATATTCTGATATGCAAAATTATGCAAAACATGAAAATTAAGTGTCTATAAATAGACTTGTATTGACCAAAGCTCACTTGCTTACATACTTTCTTTGACTTCTTCCACCGTCCAATGGCAGAGGTCAATCGTTTGACAGAAAGTGTACGGTCTGCAAAACCTGAAATACATATTCTCTGATTCTTACACAGAAGAGTTTGCTGAATCTTGTCTATACTGGAAAAATTGTTTAAAATATTAAAACAATATAATTAGAAAGATATATCCTGTTCATGGATTAAAATCAATATCAAGATGTCAGCCCTTTGCAAGTGATCTAAAATTACATGCAGATGCAGTAAAACTAGACTAGTTAAAACAGTCTTTAAGAAGAACATAAAGGATATACAATACCTGATTTTAAAACTAAACCTGCAATAATTAAGACAAAGTATGAATAGATAAATGGATCAATGAAATAGAATAGAAAAACCCAAAATAAACTCATACACGTATATGTTGTCTAAGATTGAAAGGTATTTCTTTCTTTTCTTTGGCAGTAAGAAGCACTTTGTTTATTCTATTTAGTTGTTCATCTTGGTTTTTCCCCACTGTCCAGGGTCTCCAACCTAGGACCTTGGAATGTATGTGGACTATGCCCGGTGTACTAAACTTCTAGGCCACTGGAGGGGCCTGAAAGTTATTTCGGTAGGGGAAAGGGCCATTTTTCAACAAGTGGTTTCTATGATAACTGCATCCATAAGGAAAAATTATCTCACACTTCATGTAGGCATGAATTTGAGATGAAACATAGACATAAAAAAAGAAACCAAGAGAAAAATATTATGGAAATATCTTTATGATATTGGGTATTGACCAAGATTGAAGACCACATACAAAAAGTAGCCATAAAAATAATAAACTGGAGCTCATCAGCCTGAGAAACTTCTTTTCGTCAAAAAGTTACCATTAGTGTGAGGAAACGCAAAGTACAGGTTGGGAAAAAGATTCATAGTTCTTGTATCTGAAAAAGGACTTGTATGCATAGAACTTCCATGAATCAATCATGAAAAGAAAACTCAGTAAAAATGGGCAAAAAATAGGTAAACATACATTTTCTATTAGAAGGGACACTGATGTTCACATTTCTAAAGGCCAAAACACAGATGAAAAAATGCTCAAAATGATGAGTTATTGCATCTGCATATGGATAAGATAAAAAGACTGACAATACCAAGTATTGGTGAGGAATGTGGAGCAAATGGAAATCTTAGAACTTTCTGGGTAAAATGCAAAATAATATAACCACTTTGGAAGACAGCCTGCCAGTTTGTGATCATGTAAAATATACAACCCCTCTCTGACCTAGGAAATCCACTTCTAAGCACCTAAGAGTAATAAAAACTTTGGTCTAAAATAGACCAAGTGTAAGTATTTTAATAATAACTTCCTAATTGTTCCCAAATAGAATTAACTCAGTTGTCCATAAACAAATTGATGGATAAACATTTTGTGGTTTATCCATAGAATGGACTAACAAACATTGAGAAATAGAAAACAATAAAAACAAGCCTAGGTAAATCTCAAAAGTGTAATGTTGAGCAAAAGACCCTGCACTACTTTGACAGAAAGGGCATGGGGTGGGGAAGATTGATTGCAGTTGAGCAGCTGATTGGGGTAATGACATCTTGGTTAGAGGAATATATGCACACTTTTGTGCACACACACAAGTTTAGGAAAGGAACACCATTCACAAGCTGACCAATTGAAGTCACACTGGCCTCTCCCGCGGCCCCCTCCTAGCCTCGCCCTTCCATCCTGAGCCCTCTTAGCATCTCCATTCAGTTTCATCTTGTAACATAACTATCAAATTTCAGTTTTGTCATTGTAATACAAATAACAACTTTGTCCCATTTTTAGTAAAGCAGGGCTGTCTTAAATGGGAGGCAAAAGGGTCACTTGAGTTGCCCCAGGCCCAGTCTGCTGAGAGTGGCCCCAAACAGCTGCCCCTTCTGCCCCACGTGAAAGACGGTCCTTGCTGGTGCTGACTGCAGCAGACCCAGGCCCACGACTGTTATTCCCACCCCCGTGAGGAAGCAGAAGCCACGGGAAGAGGATTCCGCCCACTGTGTGTGCCTGTTTCTTCAATACAGCATGGTCGAGCTGCAGGTGAGCACTGTGGGGGTCACCTCTAGCACCGTGGGGATTGTTAGGCATTCCTGCACTGGGTTGGTTAAAGAGACATATAGTTTAGGCAGGATATTTAGAGCAGGGCTTATAGGGGCACCAAATTTGGTTTTCACCTAAGGTGCCCAAATTCCTTGCACTGGCTCTGGCCACTCGTGTGAAGTCCCGCTGCACAACAGGTCGATACTGTATAATCCCCGGTCAGCATCGCATAGTACTTATTTGTTGCTGGCCCGGCTGCTCTGTTCCTTCTTCGGATTACACCACCTCCTTTGTCACCTACTCTTTGTCACCAGTGCATAACCTTGTCCTGTTTTTGCCTTCCCAATTCCCCTTTTAGTCTCAAGGAAATATGGTCAGCCTATGCTGGGGCCCCTCGGAAGAAGTGGGTAAGAGCTGGGTTCAGACTTGCCCTCTGAGGGAGGCTGGGTATCTATTTTCTACCCACCCCATCCATTACTGGTTGAGGGTGCCTCTGGGGTTTGATTCTGGGCTGCAGGCTGCCCTGCCCAGTCTGCTCAAGCTCCAGAGAACTGGGGGGCACACCCAGGTGGAGAAATAGAGGGAAGCAGGGCCTGGGGCGGGGTGGTCAGGACCCTGGGGACTGACCGCCCCTACACACAGAGTCCGAGGAACACTGAGTGGGTATCTGAGACATGGAGTCGCTCATCTGGGTGTCACTGTCCTCTGAAAGACCCTGGTGTGGTTCTGGGTTATCACCACCTCCGTCCAGCAAAGCAACTCCATCTTCACGCTGATGCATCATTCGCTGCAAATTAAACAAAATGGGGTTAGAGTAATTATGCTGACTTTTTAAAGTGCTCAAAGAGAAATACATTTTAGATATTTCAGAACATAAACTTTTCACATTGTTTCCTGAGGGAGACAAGAGCAGGCTCAGACGGGAGTCGGAGCGATGATGCTGAAGGAGGGTGGCGGGAGTTTCTAGCTTTGAGGTCTGAGGACCTTGTGTGGGGAGTGGAGCCCGGGCCCACTCTCCAGGACAATTCCACAATGTGTTTATTAAAGACCTTGAACATGTCCATGTCCTTTGATACCTTGAGACCAGAAATGTGTCCCAAGGAGACACTCGGAAAGGGAGACAATGATCTTCTGCAGGACTGGCCATCTCAGCATCAGTATAAAGGATAAATTTACAATTTATAAATTTAAAATTTATAACTGAGGTTCCTCCAATGACAGATTAGCTCTGAAACAACCCAAAGGATGGGCTGTTGCTTGGTCATTAAAAATGAAACCTTCAAAAAGTAGCCCATGCTGGGAAAGTGCCTATAAAAAGGAAGGCAGAAATAAAAGCAGTATCTCAGACTGAACATAAAGCCCTAATTTTGCAAATATAAGCCAAGGAAAAATAACACCCAAAAGAACAGATGCAAAAATACCAATAGATGTTATCTCTGTATGGGGGATTATAAAGGATTTGGGTTTTCTTAAATTTTTTATGTTTGAAATTTTTCTGCAATGAGCATCTAGTGCCAAAATCTTATTTTGCATTTGTTTTAAAATGGAGGCAGGTATGAGAGGCTCTCTACAACCTTTTTCCCACTGCCTGGGCTCATCTCTGAGACTGGAGCTTTCATTTTAGGATGTCTGGGTCCTTATTTAAATCTTCTAGTTGTAGGAGTGGGTGGGGCAGGCTGCAGATGGTCACTGAAAGTCCTGTCTCCCTTTCTTGAGCAGCAGAACACCATGCTGTTGGCATGGATCCATGTTCTGCTTAAAGATCCGTGTTTATCAGCCCTGCCCCCAACTCCCAGAAAGAGATGGCCAATGGAATGTGAATACTATCATTAAGTGAAGCTTCCAGAAAACTGCTTGATGGGAGCTTCGCTACTGATAGAACCCTCTTTGCTTTTTCTCCTTTTTCTTTCTTCCACACTGGAATGCTACATTAATTTCTGGAGCTTCGGCAGCCATCATGTAACCAATAGGCAATTTTTCGGATGAGGTCATGCACCGTGGATGATAAGGCAAAAACAAAGCAGGAGACGGGAACTCTGACAAAATACATGTGGCTAAGACAGCATACTGGGACTCTGCATGTCCAAAGTTCTCTTAAATGAGAGAAAACAACAGCAGCAGTAATAATAGTTTAAGCCACTGTTGTTCAGATTTCTGTTACTAGCAACTGAATGCAATTCCTACTTTGTACACTGGGGGACAGTGAAGGATGGCAGGGATAAGGCAAATCACAGCTAATCACAGAAATCTCAGTGAAATTGGTAAGAAAGTAGCACCCTCTATGGAAGCAAGGGAGAGTGGGTCTGGGCTAAGGTGAACTGAGCAGAAAAGTCTGTAAATAGAGACAGTGCTTGCACAGTAACACTTAATGGAACCAAGCTGGCCTAGGTAACTGGCTATGGATCTCACCTGTGTGTCAGCTTCATGTGGCAAGAAGGAACTTTGTTGTCAGGAAGGTGCAGCCAAGCGGGTTGGTGTTGATTAGCTACCAGAACATACAGACAATGAAGTGTGGTGAAAAGGACAGGGAAAGTGGGCATCAGAAGTCTTGACTTCACTTGTGACTGTTACAAAGTCATTTGTCCTTTGTGGACTTCTGCTCCTTTGTTAGCAGGAGGGGATGGTTGGATGGTTCCACGACTCCAGGGATCTCTGCCCACAGCCTGGGCGGGATGTGGAGAACAGCATGTGGAGAGCAGAACATGTCAACACAGGCAGAGTCCTTGCTGCTCCCCATGCACACCCCTCACCTGGCTTCCCTTCAGCCTCCTCTCTGGTTCCCAGAGTGTGGGAGGCAGAGGGTAAAGTTCAAACTGGGTCAGGGCTCCCTGGTCCAGATGCCCAGCCTGGTGATGCTTCTATGGCTCCTTCTGTGATAACCAAGTCCCAGGATGAAGTCAGTAAAGGGAGTGATGACGCCTATAGAGTAAACCCTGCTTGACAGTGATGACGCACCTGATGGAGCATTTTCTCACCAAACTTTATAATTAGAAGCTTCCGTAGTGGTCTTCTAGTCCATGATGCTCGATTCCTTTTTGACAGCTACTACCAAGCACACAATTATATAATCATCATTTATAATATCTTCGTCGTATCAATCATATCATAATCACCATCGCTGTCACATTGTCATCACTATGGTCACTGTCATCATCATTACCGCATGTCAGTTATCACCATTGTCACTATCGCTATCACTACCCTCACCACCACCATCCCCATCCCCAGTGTCACCATTGGTATCATTCCCTCCTCATCGCCACCATCCCCATTCCTGGTGTCACCATTGGTATCATTCCCTCCTCCTCACCATCATGACACCACTGTCAACACTGTCAGTATCGCCATCGTCATCGTCGCTGACATTTATTAAGCACCTCCTTTGTGCCCAGCGCAGTACTGGGTGTTTTTTGTACCTCAATTCTTCCAACAATCCAGTTAGGTAGGAATTTAGAGTGAAAAAACTCAGGTCAGGAAAGCGGAATGCCCAAGGCAGTGCAGTTGATAAGCAGAAGAGGGAGGATTGTAATCCAGGCCCCTCTGACTGATCAGACCTTACTCCCCTGAGAGCTGACCTTGGCTGTGTCCCCACCAGGCAGCATGCTCCCTTCTGAGGCAGCATCCCTGTCCAAGGGAAGTCAGCTTTCCTGGGGCCCCATCCCTTGCTCCTGGTTCTGAGTTTCAGGACCACGCAGACAGGGTCTGGCCTCCAGTCCATGAGACACCCTTCCAATGCTTGTGTAGCTTTCATGCTAACTTTTACCTTTTTGTTTTTGATAAGCATTTGATTCCATCAGTAGCTCCTCAGCGAGTGGCACTCTGCGCTCTCTGCTTCTCTCGTGCAGCCTCTCGAGTGCAGGCGGGTGTGCTGTGCGGGGCTGGCAGGGTGCTCTGTCTGGAAGGCCAGCAATGTCACCCCTGCGGTCTGCATGGCCTGAGGTCACACTGTGTCATGGGGCAGTAGTGAGAGCATGGGCTCCAGGTTTGAACTCTTGTGTTGAAACAGCGAGCAGGCATTTAAAACGATGTGGAAACAGGACATTTATTGCTACTTCTCCCTACATGATGAAACCCTTGTAAGTGGGATTATAGTAAAAGTTCATAGAGCAAGTGGTAAACAAACAAGCATCATTGCTCTGTCCCTCAAATGAGAGTTGAATGCATAACGAATGTAACAGTAGCTGTGCACAGAGGAAAAATACAGCCATAAAATACGTAATGCCGAGAAGAGAATATAAGAAATTCTGTCTAAAAAGAAGAGACCCTAAAATCCCCTTCTCCACACAGAAGCCAAAGCTATCTTTTAGGATAGATCAGATCAAATCACTCTTGGGTTCAAAAACCCTGCAATGAATACCCCTAATGTTAACAGTAAAATCTACAGTCTACCATGGACTAGAGACCCTAAGGGTCTTCTTTCTTCTGATACTCACACTTCATCGCCTACCTTCTCCCCATCACTCATTCTTCTCCAGTCACACTACCTGTTCCATGAGCACAGCTGTGCATTCCTACCTCAGGGCCTTTACATCTGCTGCTCTGTGACCAGAACATTCATTTGACAATTATTGGCAAACCTTCCTCTTTCACTTTATGCAGGTTTCTGCTCAAATATCACTTCCTGGGAGTTATCTTCCCTAGCTAATCTCCCTAGTGTAACATTCATCTCTAGGTCATTTTTTTTCACTATTTTTCTTCATTAGACTTTAACATTTTTTGTTTTTAAAGGAAAAGTGCAGGCAGGAATGAGGGCGCGTAGACAGATAGACAGGAAGTGAGAGAAGGAAGAAGTATTTAATTTTCCTTTTTAATTTATATTTAGTTGCTCATATTGGTTGTCTTCTGGCCCCAGGATGCGAACTTGGGGCTTGGGATGTACGTGGACTGCACTTCTTCGGCCTACCCACTACTCCACCAGGGTGCACCATCATTTCTTGATACATAATTATTTGTTTACTATCTGTCTTCCTTAATAAAATGCAAATTCCACGAAAGCTGGGATGTTGTCAGCTTTCTTTGCTCCTCTACCTCCAGAACCTAGAAAAGGGTTCAGAACATAATAGAATTTTAATAAAACTGTTGAATTAATGAATGAACTGATAAATCCCCGTGATCTGGTTCCCATATTCTCCTCAGACTGGAGGTCCTGCTGTTAGACAAGGTTTATTTTATCCGTGACCGCCTATACTTGTTCTTCAGGAGGGCAGGAGAGTCTGAGCCTCCCAGTTAAACAGAATCTCAACTCCTTTTTTCTAGACTCCATACCTCTAGTAATGTGTTCTGCAGAACAGTAAGACACACGTGCAAGACTGCTTGCTTTGTGGTCAGACGGACAGAAATTCGAATATCAGCTCTGCCACTGACCAGCTCTGGACTGTTTATTTAGCTGTTCTCAGCTTGCATTTCCTCTCGTGCAGAGGTGCTGAGCAAACCACCCTTGCAGCTGGCAGCGAAGAGATGCCAGGGGCGCCTCATGCGGGGAGCACTCAGCACACAGCAGAAGCCAAGCTCGTCTTCATGATGTAGCATTAATCCCTCCTCACCAATGTTCCTGTCGTTCTTATGTGTTTTCCAGGTCTGGGCCCCCTCCCCTAAGATCCTTGGTTGGGACCAGGCTAGGGGTGGCACAATGAAGGCACAGGTGACACGAAAGACCTGTCACCTCTCGGCTCACGCTGAGCCCCCTGCCAGCTCTGTCAAGGCCTGTCTGCCACCTCTGTGCCCAACTGTCACTCTCCTCCCAGCTCAGGGCTCCTCTGCCTGCTGACTTCACGTTCCCCTGAAATCCCCTCCATGAGTCTGCACGGAGGCTCTGTCTGTGGGGTTTCTCTTCCTACCGGTTCCACGGAAGGCTCCTGCTCCTCCTGCAAGCAGCTGTCGCCAAAGGGAGTCTCCCGCAGAGAGAACCTGAGAGCCACCCAGTCAGGACCTGCTCCCTCCCTCGGGTGCCCTGAGCTCCAGGAGGAGCTGCAGCTGACACCCCAGAGGCTCCCAGAGGAGCAGGCAGATGGGGCTGGGGAAGTGG
>RJWH01010120.1:0-18579 GCA_004363575.1 Solenodon paradoxus
TTTCTGCTAGATGGGCCGGGACTGAGAGGTCCGGCCCAGGCGCTCAGCCCGCTGCTTCCGAAGGCACAGCGCTCGCTGCCCTCTGCGTGCGGCTCACAGACCTGGTTTCCCACAGGGAGGAGAAGTGTCCTCAGCAGGGGCTCTGAGGACACTGGCCCTGAGACCGCATCAGGAGCAGAGACAGAGACCCCATGACCAGCCTGCATCTGGAGGGGAGGAGTGAGAGGAGGTTCCCACCTCCTTGGGCCTGAGGCTGTGACCATGGAGATGGCAGGTCTTCTCTTTGGAGAAGCCTCTAACAGTGTCCCAGCTGTTAGGACAGAGGAGCCAACAGGAGGAGGAGACAGAGCAGAGGGCAGAAGTAGCCAAGAGTCCCTCCAGGGTGGAGACACAGAACCCCAGAGCCTCCCAGGCCCCTCCTTCACAGAGGATGGTCCCCAGTGGAACGTGTCCACAGGGCAGAGCCAGGCCTGGAGCTGGGCTTCTCTCTCCCAGCCCAGCTTCTCCCCTGCAGGGAGTGCCCTGGGCTCTCTCTCCTGCCCTCAGGACTCCCCACCTCCTGGAATGGTCACCATGTTCTGAGCTGCTCTGGGGTCCCATCCTCCAGCGTCCCTCTCCTGGAGGGAGATGGCGAGCACCCAGATGGTGTAAGAGCAGGAACCTAAGGCTGCTGAAGGCCAACAGCAGCTGTCAGACCCCTGCTCCTGTGAGGAGGGACAGGGAGAGGGGCTCAGCCCTCAAGCTCAGGGACCCGGAGGCTGGTTGGTGAGGAGGGTGGGTAAGCCAGAGTGAGGGAGCAAGGCACACCCTGTATATTCCATATACATCAGAATATTATGGGTTCAAGAGCAGCCAATATGAACAACTAAATAAAAAAGTAAAGTACTTCTTTCTCCTTCCCTTGCCTGCCTGCACCTTTTCCTTAACTATATACACATATAGAAGAAAGGGAGGTAGCAGAGCGTCCCGATCTACAAACATCTCATCCTGATGCAGAAAATATCAGAGTTCATGAATCTAAATGGATAGAGTAAAATTTCATTTATCCATCCATCTGAGTGTTTCCTGATGGTCTAGTGGTCTAGTACACCCTGGGAGCAGTTCCACGTAACTATAAGGTTATTGGTTCAAGACCCGGGCTGGGGGAAGCAACCAATGAGAACATCTGAATAAAAATAAAGTGCTTCTTCTCCCTTTCTTCGGGCCTAGTTACTCACTTTTATTCCTGCCTGTGTCTTTCCTTAAATTTGTTTTTGGTTTTTGAATTTTGAAAATTAACAATTAAAAATCTTCATGAAATTTTACCTATTCCTCATCCACAATCTTTTCCTCCGGCCTTTCTCCATCATCTCTCAGTCCAGTAGCATATAATTCGAAGTATTTTTCTTTCAAATAAAATTGAAGAAAAGCCTGTTCTCACATTTTACATTTGAAAACCTGCTGTCTCTGCTTGGCAAAGCTAAGTGTTATGAGACCCTTTTACCAATGCTCTTTAGTACATTCATTTCGCATAATTTCTACGGCTTACATGGGCATTAAACCACTTATAAAAATGAAATCTTTCATCTGACTCACTAGCAGTCATTAATTTTTTTAATTGAGGAACATTATCCAAATAAATAGAATCTCCAGTAAAATCATACACACATGCCCTTGTCTTCGGCAGGATTCTGTTTCTTTCAGCCCCCTTTTTGTTCACCCCCACCCTGTCCACTTCCCCTCCCCATGTTACAATCTGCTGGTCTTTCCACACTCTCTCTACAGGTCAGGACACAAACATCCTCAAATGATGGAGTTCGCTGTTGCCTTTAGAAAACCAGACTTTCTTTGTGATCAGTCTCGGGCACTTGTCCGTGGAATTTCACGCTTCCTTCCCGGAAGCAGGAACCCCAGACAAGCAGACATTTGCTGGCAGCCTCTGCGGCTTCCTCGGCACCACCAGCCTCCCGGTGCTCAGTGTCCTGAGCTGCTGGGACCACCGTGTGCAGGAGCCCTAACACAGTGCTTTCACCCCGGGGTCCCAGGACCTGGGCAGCACTGGGCTGTGGCGGGGACGCTCCCCTCCCTGGACAGGATGGAGGCGTCGGCCTAGAGGATTCGCTTACCCCAAGGCAAGTACTGCTTAACTTTTTAGGGTGAAAACTGTGTGTGGAACCCAAGAGTCACCATCTTAAGTTACACCAATGACTCCAAAGACACTCTGTGATGAGCGCTGGCAGCTGAGCCCGAAACCCAGGGCGGCCTCCTGCAGCCGGTTAGTGGAGAAGCCAGCGGGTCTGCTAGGGGTCTCCCTGCAGCGCAGACGGGGTTCCAGGTCCACCCCTCCATGGGCGCCTTCTGAGGGCCTTGAGGGGTAATGAGTCCCAGCCCTTCTCCCAGAGCCTTCTCCTGGTCCCCACCAGTCCCCAGGCCACTGGCTCCTGTCTCTACCCTGAGGCCCTGAGGCCCTGAGCCCAATGACCTGCGTTTGCTAAGTGGCTCCTGAGTAGTTCTCTGTGTTCACTGAAGACATCAGACCAGGAAAGGAGACCCTTCCCCTCTTCTCCACCCAACACCCGCCTCGCAGGAGCCTGGGCCACTCACTGAGCAGGAGGCAGGTGAATCCCAGGAGCCAGGATGCCCGGTGGAGGTGGGGGTCTTCTGAGCAGGGCCCCATGCCAGGCCGCTGCTTATCTGTTCAGCAGCTGAGGAAATACCTGGAAGGCAGAACTAAAAGCATAAGAGAAGCACTGGGTCAAGCCCCCTCCCCAAGGGTGGAGCCACAATCAGGTCTGGGAAGATACTCAGCTACCAGCAAGCAGGCCTGTCAGTGTCTCCCTGCACCTAAGCAGGACGCAGTCAGTAACTGCAGAGTAAATGTGCTAGACCTCCCACTATCATATCGAGCACCGTGGAGCCAGGAGCCTCCCTGTGGTCACAGCAGCACCTTGGTGATCTCACGCCCCTCTCCCACACAACACCGGCACCCACTTCTCTGTTCACAGCTCTGTCCACGCAGACCCAACGCCATTGCCAGCCCTGGTCAAGACGGAGTCACTCTGTCACAGGATGGCTGGGCCAGGGCTGGCCTGAGCTGATGGCTTTCCTCTGTCCATCCACCATTGAGTGGGTCAAATTTCTCTCTGACTTCCCTTAACTTCGGTTGTCAATTGTCTAAGGGAGATGCTGGGAGCCGCAAAATCACTAAATGGAAGCAATATTTGCACCCTCAGTTTCCCTGAAGCACTATTTATAATTACTAACGACTGGAAATTAACTGTCCATCGACAGAAGGGTGAATAGGAAACACGTGGTGTAGATAGACAGCAGAATATTTCTTAGACATAAAATAAAAAGGAATACTACCATTTGTGAAAACACGGGAGGAACTACAGGGGATCATGCCTTTGCATGTAGCTGTCCCATTTTCCCAACACCATTTGTTGAAAAGATATTCCTTTTCTATTGTATCCTTTTGCTCCATTGCTGTAAATTAACTGACCACATGTGCTAGTTTATTTCTGGAGCCTTGACTGTACTCCACTGATGTGTGAGTCTGTTTTTATTGCCATGAGATTCTGTTTTGATTATTATTTTGTTGTATAGGTCAAAATCCAGGAGTGTGTTACTGTCACTTTTATTCTTTTTGATTTCTTTGGCTATTCAGATTTTTTGATTCTATTCAGATTTAAAGTTTTTGTTCTAGTTCCCTGAAAAATGCCAATAATATTTTAATAGGAGTACAGTTAAATATGCATATTGCTTTAGTTCTGATGGACATTTAAAAATGTTTATTCTCAATCATGAGCATGGAGTATCTTTCCAACTCTTTGTATCTTCGTCTGTTTATTTTTTTAAGGAAAAGAACAGGCAGGCAGAGAGAGGAGGAAGGTTTTTATTTAGTTGTTCATCTTGATTGGTCCCCCTTGCCTTGCGCCTTAAAACTGGGTCTTTGGGATTCATGTGGACTTTGTCCGGTGGCCTTATTGACCAGACCACCAAGATCCACCTTGTCTATTTATTTTAGCAATGTCTTATACTTTTCACTGCAGAGATCTTTCATTTCCTTTTACATTTTATTTCAAGATATGTGATTCTTTTTGTTTCTACTATAAATGGGATTGCATTCTTAGTTTCTTTTTCCTCTATGTCATGCATTTCATATAAAAGTGCAACTGATTTTCATATATTAATTCTGCAGCCTGCTACTTTACTATAATCATTTAGTAATTCTAACAGTTTTTGGAAGACTTTAGGGATGTCTATATATATTATTATGTCATCTGCAAATAGTAATTGTTTTATTTTTCTTTGCCTATTTGAATTGCTTTTATTTCTTCTTTTCTAATTACTCTGTCCAGGACTTCCAGTATAATGTTGAATATTTGTTTGTGCCCTTAAAGTATGGCCCATCCTTGAGAATGTTCCGTGAGAAATCAATGCTTTTTGCATTTGTTTGGTGGAGTGTTCTATAAATGTCCATTAAACCCATTTGGTCTATTTCATCATTTAAAACTGTTTTTTGTTGTTGCTAATTTTCTACCTAATATATGTGTTCATTGTTGTAAGTGGACGGTGAAGTCTCTTACTACTATTGTATTGTTGTCAATGTCTATCTTTGGTTCTATAAATCATTCCTATAAATAATTATGTATTTGATTCTCCCTCATTTGGTGCATATATATTAATAAGAGATGTCTTCTTGTTGAGTTGACCACTTAATCATTATGCAATGCATATCCATATCTTTTGCTACCTTCTTTAGCTGGAAGACTATTTTATGTAATATAAATGTAGCTGTTTCTACTTTTTTGAGGTGACCGTTATATTGTAGGATTACCTTTTGACTTTTGATGTTGAGCCAGTGTTTGTCTTTAGAGCTTAGATGTGTTTTTTCTATGCAACAGAATGTTGGGTTTTGTTTTTTGATCCATCAGAAAACTCTATACCTCTTTATTGGTGAGTTCATTAGATTTAGGGTGATCGTTGTGACATTAACAAGGAAGGTGATTATTGTCATGTAACTGTCGTCTTTTGTTTTCCTGATCATTTATGTGAATGATTTTACAACTTACTCTTATTTTATTCTCTTCTCATAGGCCTGAAAAACTTTTATGTTGTGTTTCTACTTTCATTTTGTTTTTTGTTAATTCTGTGGACTCTTTGTAGGTTACCCTGGGATTTGCATATAAGTTTCTACACTAATAAAGATCTTTAACTTAAAAGCTAGTCAGTCTTGAACTCAGTTTAACCATTGACATTCTCTTTCCCAACACATCTTGCATAATTTTGATGTCTTGCTGCTCCCAATTGGGGCTTTATTTCATTTAATATGACTCCCTTTAGTATATCATACAAGTTTGGTGAGATGTGAATTGTTTTAACGTATGCCTTTCTGAAAAGTTTCTTATCACACCTTCAATTCTAAATGATAGCTTTTCTGGGTTAGTGAAATTCTCAGCTATTATTTCTTCAAGTAAGGTTTCTGCCCCTTTTTCTCTCCTCTTCTGGTGTCATTATAATGTCAGTGTTGTTCTTACTGATGCTATACAATAAGCCTAATACGCTGTCTTGTTTCTTATCATTCTTTTTTGTCTTTTCTGTTCTACTGGCTGCTTTACAATGGTCTTTCTTCTAGCTCATTGATTCAGTTGAAAGCTTCTTTCACTCCACTGTTGGGGCCCTCTATTGCATTATTTTATTCAACTTGCATGTTTTTTTATCTCTAAGAATTTAGTTTGGTGTTGTTCATATTTTATCTATCTTTGTGTGATTCTTATTTTTTCACTCATTGTTCGCCTGATTTCATTGAGCTTCATTAAAGCTCTTCTTTTAAACTTTACTTAAGTTTATTATTTAATTTGATGCATCCAGAATTTTCCCTGAACTTTTATTTTGGTCCATCATTTGGATGTATACATTTCTGTTTCTTCAGCCTGTTATTCTGTGTTTATTTCTATGAATTTGGTTAAATACCGACATCCCTTCTCTGTCCTTATGTCATGACCTTAAATTTGGGTACTGGGTTGGAGACTTAAAGTCTAGGGTTTTGTCCTGGGGTGCTGTGCCTTCCAATGGTGTGTTACAGTCTCTCATCCAGTTACAGTGAGTGCTCTAGAGTTAATACTGTGTTAAGACCTGTGAGCCCCACATTTGCCATTAACCTCAGGACTGGGAAAGCAAAGATGTTGCCTTGGAGTTTGTCCAGAAGACTAGGACTGTGATTGTAGACCCAAATTTAGTCTAGATGTCATCTTAAGTTCTTCTTCAACTAGATTTTCCCCCAGTGTCACAGGCATGAAAAGAGAGGCACAAAGAGGGACACCCAGGATGTGCAGACCCAGGTCACAGGTAGGCCACAGATCCAACAGGGGACACTGGTAGGAGGGATTATTTTCCTCCTGGGGCCTTGGACTCTGATATACAATGCATACCTCACCCACAAAAATCTCTCAGTCATCTAGCTGAGCACTAGCTCTACCAAAGATTCATATACAACAAGCTGTGGGGCCCTGACATTGGGAGGTCTAGATGCTTTATGGTACAACTGGAAACAGGTATGCAAAGCTCTTTATCAGTAGCCATAAGCAGGGAAAGAGCTGTTACTTTGGGGCCTTCTGGTGCATCTTTAGCAATAACCTCTCAGAGAGTTGCCAAAACATCCACAGTTTGATTTTGCACAATACCTCGCTGCAGTTTGTTGTAAGCCAACCTTCCTGTTGCTGCCTGGGGCTATTTCTGCCCCAGTAGCCACAAGAACCAAAACTGAATGAAGAAACTCTCAGGTACCATGAGCGCTGAGGGTCAGAGCTCCTCTCCTGTCTGTGTATAGCAGCCACCAATGTTGGCATCACACAGCAAAATGATCACTGGGAGTGGATGTCTAGTAGCCTCTCCATTCAGAGAGCTGCTCTCCATTTTTCTTATTTTTACATTTTACATTTTTCTTAGTTTTACAACAATGAAAATCTTTCAGTCAGATCTCTGCATATTTCATCTGTTGAATCCCCATGCTCTCTATCCTATGTTCTATTCTCCTCGAAGTTCTGTTGTTCTCTGATAATATTCACCCTTATTCTATATGAGATGTGTATTTCCTGGGGTCAGTTCCAGGTTGGGGGCAACTGTGTGAGAACAAGTCCTTCCATCCCAGGAAGCAGCTCTGTAATACTGGCTTCCTTCCCAATCTCAAGGTCTCAGTATCCAGTGGTATTCACCCTGAGATATTATCTCAGTTTCTCCTATCATTTTGTTGATTTCTCTCTCTCTGTCTCTGTCTCTCTCTCTGTGTGCGTGTGTCTCAGATGCTCATCTCTACTATATTTCAAAGGCTATAGATTTTAATGGTTGTAGTTTTGTTGTGTCTGTGGTGAGGAAGTGAGTCATCATCTTACCAGTCCACCATCTTGAAACTGCATCCTGAGCCTTATCTTTTAATATTGTACTAGCTCTTCTTTGCCACTTGAATCTTTGTAGTTATCTAAGCACCCGTATTTTTTTTTTTCTTGGTAGATTCTAGTTGTTGAGAGTTCAAGAACTGTGTCTCCAATTGTTTGATATTTGTGGGATCTAGAAACATATTCCTTTGGACACCAAAGTTGGGTGCTTAAGAGCTGTTCTCTATGTACCTGATGACTTCAGTGGGTCCACATCAGTGGTACTCAGGGGTGAGGTGGCTCACCCTTTCATGTTACCCTGTTAGAAGGATATGAGACAACTGGCACATGTACCTCCATCATATATAGTCTAAATGCTTTTCAAACTGTTGCTTCCAGGGTGAATGAGTCTGTACTCTAGCATGTTAGAGTGGAATCTCCTTTCTTTACATCCCTAACTTTCTCCTCAATGTATAACTCTATTTTATCAAAAACAGACTTTTTGGGGGAGTTGTCTCCTTAGAGCAGGTTCCAAGAGTTGAGATGGGGATCAAACTCCTTGATTCCCCAGACAGAAACTCCATATTACTGAGATACCTCCAGACTGTGGTCGCAGTCCTGAGTACATGGTTCCTAAAGAGCATGTCTCTGTCCCTTCTACACTTCTCTATGTGGCTCTCATTTCCTTCACTGTGGAGGTGTTGTTCAGCTAGTTGTCTCCTCTTTCAGAAGAAAAATCTCCATATTTAGTTGCAGATTTATTGTGTCTGTGGGAGGATATGAGTTCAAGATCTTTCTATGTGTTATCTTGAATTACCTCCCAATTTTATGTTTAATTATTACTAATGTGAAGTATTAAAGTCTCCAATTAATTTATTCTGGATTGTATGTTTCTATACTCTATTTCATCATTTCCTCCCTCTTGTTTTATGAGACATTGCTTGTAAATTCATCTATGGGTATAATTGTTACACGTCTGGATGGATGTATCACATTGTCATTGTAAGATACATGTTTTGTCTCCTAACGATTTTAGTCCTAAAGCCTATTTTGTCTGAAAGTAGTATTGTCATTCTAGTTTTTTGGTTATTATTTGCGTGGCATATCTTTTTTCCCTCTTTTTGATTTCAGTGTTTCTGTTTCTTTGAATCTAAGGTGGGCTCATGTTGGCAGTATATACATGGACAATGCTTTTTGTTTTATTCATCATGCCAATCACTGCCTTTTAACTGGAACTTATATTCCATTTACATGCAATGAAATTATTAATGGAGTCAGATTTACCTGTACCATATGTAAGATTCACCTCTTCCATTTGGAACATTTACCTCTGCCATATGTAGGATTTACCTCTGCCATACTTGTATTTAATGTCTATATATTTTATGTGGGTTATTGTTATCCAATTATGTCATTGCTATCTTCTTCATGTTAAATAGTTCTGGTCTAATATACCATTTACAGTTCCATTTTATTTTTTATATTTTACTCCCTACCCCAGGTTTCAAACCTGGGCCTGTGGGCTTTACATGGCCTACATATTAGCCCTCTGAGTCGTGTGATTTGTTTACCCGATGTGATTTGTTTTACATTGTATATAATATATTTACATTATACTAATATATTTACTTGTTCATGTTGGGAATTCCATTCGTATTATTTTGAACATCTAGTTTTTATTAATTCTTAGATAAATATTAATATTATGGCATTTAATATTATGCAAAACTCAATGAAGTTGGTTCATTCACCATATAAAAATGACTAAAAGATAAATTTGTATCCAAATGATGCAGTTGAAAGAGAAAGTTCTAATTAAAAAGTAAATTAATATCTACAACTAAATCTATACATTTGTTGCCTTACTTGAAACAGTTCTCTTCCCTGCAGAACATTATCTCCCCCTAACCTCCCCTGACTTCTCAAGAAGAGCATAATCATTCTGCCACACTGTATAATTGAGAGAGTCAAGCTCTCCTTGCTTTTCTGCTATAGTGTCATAATTTCTCTACCACACTCAATCCCAAATCCTTGGAGGCTATAACAGTCTATATTACACAATATACCTCTTAATTACTGCCATCTATCAACCAATCCCTTGATCACTTCTCATCAAACTCTGGTTGAGACATTTTCTTTAACCAAATTTCTGCATTGCATGAGTGTAACCATGAGTTTATCAACTAGGATGCTTAACTGCAAGCAATTAGATGCCTCAACTGGCATCCTGGAGTCAGGAGGCCACCACCAGCATCGATGACTGCAGATCAGTTTCTGACTTGCTAGATACAGTGACAAAAATTAGTTTCAACAACTTGTCTTGCAATGTCAATGGACATACTGTTGCAAAAAATTCAGTGACTGTCAGTGTCCCAGTTGCAGAAACTTCAGTGATGACAATGAGGTGTCTTCTCACATATACCCTCCAAGCCTAATCTCACTTTTGGCAATTAAACATACATACATCCCAGAATTTTTGCTATAAGAGGACATCAGATGTGTGGGGTTAGCTTTTCTGCCTCTGTAATATAGGAATACCACACGATGCTGGAACTCCACACCCACCACTTTTTCCTCACGGCCCTGCTGAAGTCACATGTGCTAACTCTTAAATCTCTGATTAGTGTCCTAAATGCCCTTGCTGCACTGCCATTCAATCTAACCTGCTGCATAAGTCACGAACCTTGGATTGAACCTCTTCTGCACGACAGTCACAGTACCTGACAAAAATGACCAGCTCCCTGAAAAAAAGCACCATGGATTTGCAATATCTGGTCTCAGACAATCTTTGATTCCATGCAAAACATTCAGAAGAATGATAGATATTTCAATATGAATAATATAAATTTGTCTTGGACTTTATATTTCTTTAAAGCATCTAACTTTATAGAATCTAGCACTCATGTGTCTCTTGAGATGTGACATGAACTGTTCTAATCACTTTATAGGATTTAGCTCTGTGAGATGGGTATCATTTTCTTCACTTTCCAGATTAGAAGGCTGAGAAAAAGAAGATCTAAGTCATCTGTTCAAGTCCACACAGTTGGGAAGTATCAGGCTTCAAATATAGTTAGTTTGGCTCCCTTTTCATCATTCTCCTGACTAGTCTCACATTCCAAACCCATCGATCAACTGTGGACCAAATTGTGTTCCCCCAATAACCATATGTTGAAGCTCTAATTGCCAATGCAATGGTGTTTGGTGAGGGGACAAAGGAGTATAGCAGACTTAGAGGAGGTCCTTGAGAGTTGAGCCCTCATGATGGGATTAGTGCCCGAGACAGATCTTTCTCTGTGACTCTTCTTCTCTCTCACCCTCCCACTCTCCCCTCCTCCAACTTACCCTTTCCTCTCTCTCTCTCCCAGGTGAGGACACAGGAGAAATGTGACCTTTTGTAAGTTGGAAAGTGATCCTCACCACACCTGACCATGTTGTCATCCTGGCATTTGACTTCCAGCCTCTTGAACTGACAGAAAATAAATACCTATTGATTAACCCACATCTATAATTTTATGTTATAGTAGCTCATCAGACGAAGACACCATCTTTCACAAATAACAGGATCTTACTTCTCAGGGGAAATTGGCCAGCAGAAGGGGATTCTTTCAAGTTCCTACCACCAAATATTTAATTGACCTGCATTTATCTATGTCTGTCCTAACTTTCTCTCCTGTCCCCATGGAAGACACTGATCTCTTCATGTTCACTGCACTTTAGTCTTTTCTACTCCCACCTATTCAGAAACATTTTTTTCTAAGTGGTTTATTATTTCTTTTTAAAAAACAATTTGTCCCAGTCCCACACCTCAAACCTGGATCCCTGGGTTTCATTTGGTCTGCACTTGATCAGCTTGTGCCACCTGAGCCCCCAGGTGCACCAAGGTGCTTGCTCTTTCTCCGGCATGTTCCACCATCCCTCTCTGCACATTCTTTTCCTGCAGCCCATAAAGATTCTCAGAATTCTCTCTTCCTCACATACCCCTAACCTCATACCCCTACAATTGTTTTTTTTTTTTTCTCTCTTCCACATGACAGGCACACTGCTACACCTTCTCCACGACCCTCACTCCTCATCTTCCTACACTGCACAGACCATCACCAGGTGACCTTCCCAGTGTCAACACTGCTGACATCTTCCTCTTTCTGGAAAGCTCTCTTTTTTTAGTTCATTGTGTCATATCCTCTTGGATCTCTTCTTCCCCTCTTATCCTCATTGGGCTCCTTGACTAACTCCTCCTCTATCTCTACTCTTCCCTCTAAGGCAGATGCTTCCAAAGTTTATATTGAAGCCCCCATTCGTTTCATTCTTCTTCCATTCACTTAGACTTATAACTTTGTTGGCTCTAGTTATCATTCACTTAATTCTAATGTCCAGGTTCATAACCCCACCCCCTTTTCTCTGCTTAGTCAGAGCAGGCATTCGATTCTATACTAGACATCACCTCTGGAGTTTCCCACACAATGTGTCCAATGCTGCATTCATTGTCTTAATTTCTAAGCTGTCCCCATTTTCAGTCAAAAGCCCACTTCAGAAACTTTAGCCCTTATTTTGGTTACTTTCTATTCCCTTATTGCCTAGACTTGTTGTTCAACATGTCAGGTCCTGGGTTTAATGCCTCATATACAATGAGTTCATTTTACTTTCACCTCTTATTGGGAAAATGAATAGCAAAGCTTTCACTGTTTCTAGCACTTATTGGCAAGGAAATGGAATCTGAGTTCCCTAATTGAGAAAGTAGTATTACTATTATAAATATGCTTTAAAAATCTATGGTTTTCTTGTGCCCAACTTGAATTAAATTTAATTTGTATCTGTATTTAAATGATAAAGGGATGAGTAAAGAATTAGAGGTTAGTACACAGAAAATACTGTGCCCTGGTGCCCACACCTATCCTCCAATGCAGATTGTAAAGTTTGACTTGATTTATCTCTGTTCCTTCAGGCTTCTTCAGGAACCTCAATGCACTGCCACAAGCTTGAATCAGAATATTTTCACAGCATATGAGTGTTTTCCTTTAGTACATAGAGATATGTCTTTGCTTTTTTCTGTTGGGTTTCTTATAGTCTTCTTAAGCTTAATTATTAGTTCCAGATATTCTTCATAGATAAGCAAATTGTATATAAATGATAGGCTTCCCACCAACTTTCCAATATTCAAAGCTTTTTCTTTTCATATTGCACTAGCTAGTATTTCTAATTCATATTGAATAGGACTGTTTCGTTGATTTTTAAAATTTTCAATACTAGAAGTAAAGTATGTCATTATTCCTCATTAAAATTAATTTGGACAATGTCTTTCAGATTTGTCAGTTTCTTTGATTTCTTGTCTTATATCACCATTATCTTTCCCTACTTCTTCTGAGTGCTTTTATTTTGAAAGTTTCAGAAAATGAGATCTTAAATAATTTAGGATATGCTCATACTTTTCTAATCTAACAATCTCCAATTTTCCCAGAAATGCTATTTTATTGCAAAAATGTTAATATATTGTGTTTTCCTTTTCATCCAGATAAGTCATTTTCTAATCATCTTAGAGAATTCCTCATGTTCAATAATATATTTACAAGCATCTATCACTTCTAAAGTTTTGGAGTTATTGTTCTTTTTCTCTTATTATTTTCTAATCTAATTCCATTATTGATTAAGCAATATAATTTATGTTATAAAATTTAAAATTTGTCAAAGTTGGTTCTAAGACCAAGGATAGGACATAGAACATTTCAAATTTTTAATAAGCACATGAGAAATATGTGTTGTATGCTGTTGTTGTGGGGGAATGTTCTAAAATGTTAATTAGATCAAGCAATGGCTGATGTTGGTGTTCTGTTATATTCCTGTCAATTTCCCTTCTACCAGTTCTATTACTTGGAAATAAATTTTCCAATTATTATACTGGATTTGCTTTCTCTTTCATTTCTGTCTGTTTCTGCTGTATGCTTTAAAGCTCTGGTATTATGTGCAAAGGATTTTCATCTCTTCTTGGTTAATTGACTCTAAATCATAATAGGATATCTACTTTTATCTCTGGAATACAGTTTCTTTGCTCTGAGGTCTATTTTCTGAAATTAGTCACTCCCACTTTCCTTCAATTAGTGCCTCCAGGTGTCCATGGCACATCTGTTTCTCTCCTCTTACTTTTTATTTTTTAAAAGGAAATGCGCAGGCACAATAAAGGCAAGTAGGCAGGCAGGAGGAGAGAGGAGGGAGGAGCATTTTATTAAGTTTATTTAGTTGTTCAGCTTGGTTGCTCCCCCAGGTCGCAAACCTGGATCCCTGGGATATATGCAGACTGGATCTGGTGGACTAATACTGCAAAGCCACCAGGGTGAGATTTCTCATATTACTTAAATTTTTTTTGAAGAATATCCTTGCAGTAACTTTTTTTACACATTAAAATAAACTCATTTGTGTAGGTTCCCCATATGCGAAGTTGCCACATTCCTTAGATATTTATCAACATTCACTGTTCTCCACCAAAACACCAAGTGTTCATCATTGTCCAGCAGACTCCATTATCACTTCTCCTCCCCCAACATCCCATTCCTTATTGGTAATCTCAGTATATTGCAAGTGTCCAAGGATTGGTTTTGCTTCATCTGTTGTTTTCTTTTGTGTCTGCACATTCCACCTATGAGTGAAATCATTGGGTATCTATTGTTCTACTTTTGAGTTATTTCACTTAGCAGAATCCCCTCTGGATCTAACCATGATGAGTCAAATGACAGGATTTTATCTCTTCTAGGGGCTGCTTAGTATTCCATTACATATATACTCCACATCTTCTTTACTCATTCAACTGACATTGGGCACTTAAGCAGTTTCTAGTTCTTAGCTTTTGTGAATAGGGCTACAGTAAACATGGGGATGCTTAAATCTTAAATCTCTGTGACTTAGTGTTTTTGTATCTTTTGGGTAAATACCCAGAATTGGGCAACTTTTTGAAGAATCTCTACACTCTTTTTCATAGGGGGTGGCACCAATTTGCACTTCCACCCACAGTGAAAAAGTTTTCCCTTTTCTCCACATCCTTGCCAACATTTGTTGTTTCTAGACTTTTGAATATTAGCCAATCTCAGGTGTAAGGTGATATGTCATTGTTGTTTTGATTTGCATTTCCATGATAACCAGCAAGTAGGAATAGCTTTTCATGTGCCTGTTAGCCAGCTGTATAGCCTCTTCAGAAAAATGTCTCTCAAATTCTTCTCATTTTTAAATTAATTCCTGCTTTTCTTTTATTGAGTTTTATGGGTTCTTTGCATATTTTAGATAGTAAACCCTTGTCAGAAATTTGGAATGCAATTATCTTCTCCCAGTTTGTAAATTGTCTCTTTGTTTTGGTGATGTTTTCTTTTGCTGTGAAGCTTTTAGTCTGATGTAGTCCCAACTGTTTATTTTAGTTTTGTTTCCTGTGATGCTAGAGTGGAGTCTGCAAAAACTTCTTTAAGGATGATGACATGGAATGTCTTTCCTATGTTGTCTCCAAGAATTTTGTGGTTTTTGGTCTTGTGTCCAAATCTCTGCACTATTTATGAATGGTTTTAGAGAGTGGTCTAGCTTCATTCTTTTGCATGTGACTGTCCAATTTTTCTAAAACCATTAGTTGAAGAGACTTTCCTTTCTTTATCATATGTTTTTGTCTCCTTTGTCATAGATTAACTGACTGCATGTGTGTGGGTCAGTTTCTGGTGATTCAGTTCTATCACACATATCTGTGCCTCTATTTTTATTACAGTACCATATGGTTTTGATCATTATGGCTTTGTAGTATAGCTCAATGTCTGGGAGTGTAATCCTACCATCTCATTCATTTCTCTCATAGTTGTTTTGGTTATTCAGGGTATTTTATAGTCCATGTAAATTTTAAGATTTTTTGTTCTATTTCCTTGAAATAAATACATGGGATTTTAATGGGGATTGCATTAAATCTGTACATTGCTTTAGGTAAGATGACCATTTTGATGATGTTGATCCTTCCCAACCATGAACAGGGGATATCTTTCCATCTCTTTGTGCCCTCCTCAATTTCTTTTAAGAAGGATGTGTAGTAGTCATTGTATAGGTCTTTTAACTCCTTTGTTAAATACATTCCAAGATATTTGATTTTTCTTCTATTTCAAATGGTGTGGATTTCTCATTTGTTTTCTTTTAGCATGTCATTTATGCATAAAAATTTAATGGATTTTTGTGCTTTGATTTTGTAGGCAGCCACTTTACTGTATTTGTTGATTAGTTCTAGTAGTTTTTGAGACTGAGTTATTTGGGTTATATATATCTATATTTATATATAGATAGATATAGATATAGATAGATAGATATAATTATGTTATCTGCAAATAATGATAGTTTTATTTCCTCCTTTCCAATCTGGATTCCTTTTATTTCTATTTCTTGCCTAATTGCTTTAAGACCACCAGTTCAATATTAAATAGCAGTGGTGAAAGTGGACAGCCTTGCCTTTCTCCTATCACTAGAGGAAATGCTTTCACATTTTCAGTGTTCACTATGATATTGGATTATTGGTTTATCATACATGGCCTTTTTATGTTGAGGTATGTATCTTCTATCTATTTCTCTAGCTGCTTCTAAGATTCTTTTGTGTTTTTGATATTCTGATGACAGTATCTTTGTGTAGGTGTGTTTGGGTTTCTTTTGTTTGGAACTGCACTTTTTTAATCTGGAGGTTCGATTCATTCTTCAAATTAAGGAAATGCTCAACTATTATTTCTTCAAAAACAGCTTCTGTTCCCTTTTCTTTCTCTTCTTCTAAGATCATTATTATGCAATGTTGTTCCTTTTGATGTTATCCCATAAATTGTTATAGCTTTCTTCATTTATTTTCATTCTTTTTTCTCTTTGTTGTTTTGCTTGAGTTCTTTCCTCTGCCCTATGTTCTAGGTCACTGATTCTATTGCAGGTTTTATCCATCCTGCTCTTGAGTTCCTCTGTTGAGTTCTTTAGGTAGCTATTGTGGTCTTCGTTTCTTTGATATCTTGCTTCATTTCTTCTCTCTTTTTGTTGTTCTCTTTTTCTTCTGCTATTGTTTCATGATTTCCATGAGTATGTTTATTACTGTTGTCCTCAATTCATCCTCAGGTAGTTTGTTCATGTCTGTTTTTTTTCAGATTTTCCCCTGAGGTTTTAATTGGATCCATCATTTCATAAATATTTCTCTCTGCTTTTATTCTGTTTTTATTTCTCTGGGTTAGGCTTCCCTGAGTGATGGCTTTGTGTAGGGTAAAAACTTGCACCAGGTAAGCCTGCATCTTGGTTAGAACACTGGGATTTCTTGAGTTTCGTGGAACCACTACCGATGGGGTTTGTTATTAGGTTATTAGTTATTAAGTGGATCCTGTGTTGAGGTCTGAGAGTTCATCCTGTGGGGCTGAAGTTTGTGTGGGGGATGCAGAGCCTTCAGCTAGTGCCCTAGTTCTGAACAGTAATGATCGTCTCGTCATTGGCCCATACTCAGCAACAGGTTACAGTTCTTCCTCCACGCACTGGGTAGTACTGTAGGCAACTGCTGGTCTCTATTTTCTGGAAGACTCTTTTTCCTTTTCATCTGGGGACAGGAATTCTGGTGGTTGAGTCCTTTGGTTCTGAGTAATATGCTGTGAGGACATTGGGGTGAGATTTCCCCTAGCTCCCTTCCAGTTATGGCTTCACCCACTGTAATTTCTTTGCAGGGGCTCTCTCAGACCACTGGCGCAATGGTGCTATTTACACCCTATGCCAAGAGTCTCTTCCCTGGCTCCATGTCCCAGTCCTGCTCAGCAGTATCTCTGCTGCTTTCAGAGTGACTTCTGGGAGGCCCGTTCTTCCTGTGGCTCCAACTCCTCCGCCACGGACCTTTTATACCTGGAGACTAGGAGTCCAGAATCTGTGATTCAGCTCTGAACTGTGATGCCTTCGCCTACACAGGTTGGTGGTTGCTGTCACTGTCTCTGCAGCTTCTGTGGAGCATGTGTCTGAGTAATAAATGATTTCTTGTTGTTCTGTGGGAGGAGATCGGACATGCTCCTACCATGTCACCATCTTGACTAACTCCTTTCTCTTCTTACTTTTAACTCACATGTATTGTTAACTTTCAAGCTGAGCAGATGAAGATTTGTGGTTACTGAGTGGCCAGAGCCCATAGTCCTGCATTTAGTCTGACTGCTCCCCGTGTGGTTCCTCCGTGGCTGCTCAGTGCCCTCTTCCTACTTCTCCTCACTGAGAGTCTGTATTAAAAGGCCCCACACAAGTTGAGTTGCTCCACTATCTACGCACGATCTCTAACTTCCTGACTGCTGATTTTCTGTGGTTCTTGCTCTCTCCTTCTTACTATGCAGACTCCATCACCACTTTTCTTTGTGAATATCATGTTTTCTTGCTGTCACAGGGACCACACACCCTGAATGGTTCTCAGGGCTCCACCTGCTCCCATACTCTTGACCCAGTATGGCTACAGTCAGAGTGCAAATATGGTTTTCTTTGAAGTGATAGAACTGGAACCTAGTGGGAGAAGAAATGTGGGGAAAAGAACATTTGGTGAGGCATGCAGGGATCTCATTACTCCCAGCCATGGTTCAGATACAGCATTAATAGACATTAACAGCACACACTATGATAAATAAGGGTGGCCTTAGGAAAACAGGTCAAAGTCATTTTACCTGGTCACCTGCAATTGTACATTAAGATAAAAAAAGGTTGAACATGTTTCAAGTCCCCCCAAATCTGAGTCTGCTCCTGCCTCTCACTCCCACAGGGACCTAGTTCTAGAAACTATTTTCTTTCCAGTCTGTCTTCCACCCACCAATTCATCTCATGAATTTGTTTTCTGATTCTAAAAATGTGATAGAACCTCTTCATTCATGAAAATCTAGGATTTATTCAGTTCTATGAAGCCACTCAGTCCTGATCATGTGTGTCCTGCTCATCACAGGCAAGCTTCTGGAAAGAAGAGCCTCCACTGTTTGCTCCACTTCACTTCTCGCCCTGCACGGTGCCTGGTGCTCACGGTGTTCACAAGTGGAAGGAAGGAAAGTCGCCCTCACGGGAACGCCCTGGGGGATGCTGACACACTGAGAGTCTGCTGAGCTGGCCCCCTCAGAGGATCATCAGCGCAAGGGGGACTCGATGTGCACACAGAGGGCATTCCAGGGCGGGAGAGTGATGGGGTCTGTGTGTGATCTCAGCCCATCGAAGGGGCAGAGTGGTGCTCCGGTCACAGCAGACAGGGGAAGCC
>RJWH01010121.1:0-18573 GCA_004363575.1 Solenodon paradoxus
AGCCGGAGGAGTCTAGGGGGACACCGGCAGCGTGTCCGTTCGCTGGGAGGCTGTCCCGCTCCGGTTCTCCTGCTGAGCTTTCGTTCAGCTGCCCAGAGTCCTGCTGTCAGGCCTGTGCGCACTCGTCCGTCGGCGCCGCGGCCCTCTGCCCTGCGTCCTGTTCTGTGCTGCCCGCGTCCTGCTGCCCGCGTCCTGCTGCTCCCCAGAGACGGCCCCTCTGTTGCCCAGCAGAGGTGCCCGCTGCCCCTCGGGTGCAGTGCCCAGACCTGGGCCCTGGTGTGGACGGAGCCCTCAGTCCCTGGGAAGAGGCTTCAGCCACTGGTGTCCTCCTGGGCTGGCTGCCCGAGCAGTGACCTTTGTGCCTTCTCGGCGATCCCTGCCCTTTCCCATGTGTTGTGTCGCTTTTCCTGGTGGACATGCCGGTCCCCTCGCCTTCAGTTCTCTCAGCGATGGTGTCTGCATCTAGACTGCTTGTGGGCCGAGGCGAGCCTGGGGGCTGCTGGCCGCCACCCTGGGCGTCCCTCCTTACGTTAATGGGTTTTTGCTTGTGGACCCCTCTGACTACAGGGATACGGTCCCCTGGTCAGAGTGCAAACCCTTTTTAATGCTGTGCTGACTTGTTTGCCAGTGACTTGGTGAGCAGTTTTACTTAATGTGCGTAAGGGGTGCTGCTCTGTCGTTTTCTCATACTTTTGGTGTCAGGGTAACGCTGGGCTCAGAACGAGTTAAAAAGTGCTCTCCCCTCACCAGTTTCAGAGGCCTTGAGAGGAACTGGTGCTGATTTTTCTTGTGGTAGAAGCTGCTCATGCGGACGCAGACTTCTGTCCGTCGAGGGTGTTTTGCTGGGGGTCTGATCCTGTCTTTCCAGGGACCGTTCAGACGTGGTGGTGCTGGGCCGTGCTGTGGGCCTTGACTGCTTCTCGCCTATCCACGTGCCGGCGCACCCGGGAGTCCGTTCGGTTATTTGCTGTTGAGCGTTTGCCTGTGCGTGTCATCCAGGATTTTTTCTAGTGATTGTTTCACCAGGATTCCTTTTCCACCCACGAACAATCTTCCTCCCCAGCCTCTGCCCACTCACGCCCAGGCCTTGTTTGTGGAGTCACCCACACGGGGTGACACTCAAGTCCGAGAGGCCGCCTGCCTGCATTTCCTCAGCCCCTGGTCCCACACGCCGTGCCATGCGGGGACAGCGGCGTCGGCAGGGACCGTGCCGCTCAGGCTGCCCCCTGCTCGTGGAGCCGTGAGGTCACCTCTCGCTTCGGCCCAGGCGGGCTGGGGTGGCCCCGACACACGCCGGTGCTGTTCACAGCCCCGCGATGTCATCGCAGACGCTGTTCCTGGGCGTTCGCCTCCCAGATGTCCCGTCCTTCCCCCGCTGCCCGGCTCTTCCTGGGCTGAGCCCGGTAGTCTCGCCAGGACGCACATTAGACGGTCCCTTTGGCTGTGACAAGTAAAACAAAGTCCCTCTGTGAATGCCTCACACTAATTAGTCACGGAAATTAATTCCAACTCACAGGCACAGGAGCCAGAAGAAATCAGGCTCCGTGTATAAAACTGTATCCTCTGGGAAAGTAAGACTTTCACTAAAAACGGATGCATTGACGTGGCACCCGGCTGCCTCTGCCACCCTTTACTCTGCAGACCTGGCCATCGGGGGCGTCCTGAGGGAGGGGCCCACCGTCAGGGCTCCGCTGCCACCTCCCAGCCCTGTCCGGAGCCCGGAGCCGGCAGGCACTGTTTGTGTCCTCACGCCCGGGCTGGGGACGGGGGCCGGGGGCCCGCAGGAGGACACTGGGGGCTGCCAGCGCTGTAGCACCGGCTCCTTGCTCTCAGGGTGCCTTGTTCGCTGCTGGGGGGTTGTATGTCACAGAGCAGAGCCGTCACCGCACGGCCCCGTGCACACGGGCCAGCGTATCCGCCCGGCGCCTGGAGTGCGTCTCCTCGGGACACGGCCTCGGCAGGAGCGGGTGCTGGCGGGCAGCCACTGTGCCCCACAGGCACAGAGCGGCGCGGCGTCACAGGCGTCTGGCTGCTGAGGCCACTGCAAGAGACCCCGTTCCTTCTGTTCTCCTGGGTGCCCGCTGCCCACGACTCTCCGTGGGCCAAGGCCACATGTGCCCAAAACTGCCCTGATTTTGGGTTTTGTCAGAGTGCTGCGAGCAGTCTGTGCACCTGCTAAGGAGCCAGAGCCAAGTGTGTGCTGGACAGGGACTTGGGAACAACCCTGCATTGTTCCTAAGCGCCTCCAAGTCTCTTCATCTGAGAGGTGCCAGGCACTTGGAACCCAAGAAAAGGAAGACCCCAGGGAGGAGGGTGACTCAAGGAGTACGTGTCTCCAGGGAGGAAGAGTGACCCAGGGGGGAGGTATCTCCAGGGAGGAGGTGTCTCCAGGGAGGAGGTGTCTCCAGGGAGGAGGTGTCTCCAGGGAGGAGGGTGACCCAGGGAGGGGGGCGCCCCGGGGAGGAGGCATCGCCCTGGGCCCTCTCTTCCCAGGTAGCCCCACTGTGCCTCTGGAAATCCGAGAAGACTTCGGTGCATCCAGCTCTGCCCTCAGAAGCACCAAGGTGGCGAGGAGCCCTGCCAGGGCTGCGTGGCCCCGCTGCCCGGGGATGGTGCTCTTCCAGGCCGTCTGCACTCACGGCCCTTGGCGTTTCCTGAGTGTCACCGACACTGGTCCTCTGGCTGTGGACTGAGAATTGCTCCCTCGGCCACACTGCTGTGCCCGGCCCGCATTTAGGACATTGTGGCACAAAGAGGCCTCTTACGGGCAGTGGCGGGCGCTGGGGAGAGCGCCTCTGAGCTTCTGGGCTGTGTGTGGGGCGGGTTCCTGCGGGAAGGGCCTCACTGAAGCCCCGTCCCGGCCCCCGTGGGTGTGACTGAGACAAAGAAGAGGGATTTGATCAGAGAAAGCAGAAATTCCTGGTTTTATTTTAAGGCTATTCCCATGTTTATTCTAGTCTATGCTGCCATTGGCTCTAAGCCGCACCTCAGGTTTTCAAGCGGTTTTCCTGCAAAATAAAGAACAAGACTTATTTCCAAAGTTCAGAAATATTAAAAATTAGAAGTAACAAGGAGTGAAGGATTTTATTAAAAATCCTATATACAAAGTCAGGGATGAACAAAGCTGACAGAATTTTAGGAGTTGACTAAGGGATCTGTTGTCCTTAGCAGCTGTCTTTCCAGGTCAAACTTAGCCACTTTGGATGTCAGCCACACCGACTTGGGGGACAAACATAACCCCATAAAAAACATAACGGCTGAGCATCGGGTAAGCGCGGGATGCGACCTGCTGTTCGAAGGGCAGCTGCAGATGTAAGTGGAGCTCACGTGCGACACATCCAGAACGCTGAGCCCATCACCGATGTGGCTGCAGAGGCTTGGGAGGCCCCGCACGCAGGTCCAGGGGCCCTTGCATTTGAGATCCCCCAAAATGGAAGGGCCGCGGGAGTCAGGGTCAACGTAACAACTTAGGGTGAAGGGTTTCACCAGAAACTGAGGGGTCCCTGTGTCGGGCCCCTCCCCGGGGACTGGCAGCGTGGCTCTGGCTCCCAGCGGCAGGCTGGCCGGGCTCTGGGTCACCTGCTGCCGTGCAGACCAGCGTGTGCGGCTCCCCATCTCTCGCCCTCCCTCTTCCTCTCTCTGCCTATTGTCCAGACTGAGGAGATCAATGCCTTCTTTTACTCAGCTGGTTTCTGCCATGAGTGTTGGGCTTGTGTCTCCAGGGACCATGTGGTGACTCTGCTGATCCTGTGCACCAGGGGCCGTGCTCCATCTGCTTCCAGGCGGAGCGCCAGGCGCGCCAAGCGGTCATTCAGCCACCTTCCTCAGACCAGCCTCTGACAAGGGCTGAGGCAGCTCAGGAGCCCAGTAGATTGCTCACCCCCACCCCGGCCTGCACCCCAGCCTCACCCGAACCTTCACCCGCACCCTCACCCGCACCTGCATCCACACCCTGACCTGGAGTCCCCGATGCATCTGTGCTCATTGTTTCCATCAACAAATATTTTGTGTGCAGCATGTTGCTGGGCAACACCATTTAAAGAAGAAGATGCTAAACTAATAATGATATTAATGCCCTGTCCGTGCTCTAAAAACTATGTGAATCCATAAGAACACAACGGGAAGCTGGTTCTACGTGTAAACTGATTTAGACTTTAAACTCGTTTTTAAAAGTTGAGATCACGTTTGCACAGCCCTTAAACTGAGCATGAAAGTGATCTGGCCGGTGGCGCGGCCGCATCCACGTCCCGTGCGGCCCCTCGTCCTCCCCACACCTGTCACCGCCCCGGGCGCCACGTCCCCTGCGCCGTGGGCACGTGTGGTCTCCCACAGCAGCACGGGTGGGGATGCTGTTATAAACCTGTTCTGTCCGTCTCTGCCTTTCCGTTGGTGGCTGATGTGCACATCCTGTGAAGTTCCGTCGCGTTCTGGACCCTGTGAGCAGTGAGATGTGCTGGTCTGGGCTAGTCTTCCCTCCGGGGCTCGTGACTCTCGTCGCACAGGGCTGTGGTCATTCACTTGCGTGACCTCGTCCAGCTATGCTTGCAAAGACTGAACTCCTCGCCTGGACAGCCACTGACGCCTCCATTCTCACGTCTCCATGAGTGGCCGGGCCAGGGGTGGGGGCGTAACCCGCAGGGACTTACAAGGTGCCTGGAACCCAGACAGGCTCCAGCTGTCCAGACGGGCTGGCTCTCAGCTGCCCTTCTTGCCCCTCCCGCCCTGCCCTCCCTCCTGTCCCCTCTCCTCCCCTCTGCCCCGGCTTCAGGACACAACTGAGATGCTGAAGTGGGCTCTCACAGGTCAGCTGCCTCCCAGCCAGCAGGAGTCCCCTGGAGAACCGGTGGTTGAATTTGCATTTCTGACAAGCCCTCTGTGATAGGAGGGTGTTGAGACACATGCATCACCCAGAGGGGCTTGAAGGCACTGCTGTCTCCTCCCTCCTCTCCACGCCTGATTCTTAGGCCAGCGGGGGGCGCCATCCTTTACGCGGCTGAAAACCTGATGGTGGCGGTCACTGGAGCCTGCGGACGGACCCTCTGAGTTTAGCCTTGTGACCAAGAGGGGTCTTCAGTTTGACCTTGACAGTGCTTGACTTTCTCAAGTCCCTGGACCCGTCATAATTTCATCATTGGGGTCGGATCTAGTGAATAAAAATTGAGCTGCCCAGTAAAATCTGAATTTCAGTAACGCAGATACTTTCTCGTCCTGCGTCTCCACGTGAACAGCCTGGCCTCCGCCAGAGCCTGTGGCTGGACCCCAGCGCCACGGCCCCCAGGGTGTCCCCCAGGGGCGCCCCCGGGCCTCACACCGATGTTGACCTTGTGAGGTGCTTTCAACCTACGTGTCTAGATGTTTGACTGTTGTATCTTTTTAAATAATTATTAGATTTGCATCATTTGGAGTGACTGCAGGAATCTCTGCTTCTGGTTTTTTAAATGTAATTGTCACAGACCCTCACAAATGTGGGTTCTGTAGTGGACACTGTTGTGCTCCTCTGCACGTAACTTGTTAGTCGCCTGCCCAGGGAGGGCGTCTCTCCTGCAGCAGCGGGCCGGGAGCGGCCGAGGACGCCGCGCGGGTCGCTGTCTCTGGCGGAGAGGACGCCTGACCGTCTGCTGACAGGCGGATTGTGCCGTGCGCGGCAGGCTCACGTGGTGTCCGCATCGGCAGCACAGGCTCCAGTGATGACGTTGACACACTTAGAAATGTCAGACTGATGCTTCCTTGGAAAACTGATGGAAAATCCTTCAAATGTGAGAGAATACTAACAAGAGGAGGAATGGGGTAGTCAGGGGGATTTTTTTGAGCCATGAAAAGATGAAATAAGATAAAAACAAGCAAACAATAGGAACTTCGAAGACATGAAGGCCTTTCAGGGTCGCTGGTATCCGGGGTCGGCCCTGAGGCCCCTGCCCCTCCAAGGGCTGATTTCTGGGAGCGAGGCCCCGGCAGGCCGTCCCAGCAGGGCGTCCCGGCAGAACCAGGTGAGGACTCTGGGCTGAGGCTGCAGGGACATGGACTGGACCCAGTGAGCACAGCGGTACCTTGAGGCCACCCGGCCTGCTGGTCGAGGAGGCAGCACAGGTCGCTGACCAAGGTGAGGCCAGAACCTGCAGGCCCACGGCCTCGAAGGAGTAGTGGCCTCTGCGCCCAAAGCTCCCTGCGTTCCCCAGAAGGCTGCAGAGCCGTTTTCCAGGGGCTGTGCCACGAGGCCGGTGCTCAAGCGCAAAGAAGTGACAGCGCACAGAAGGGACTGGGCGCGCGGAGGGGACTGGGCGCGCGGAGGGGACTGGGCGCGGCGCACGGAGGGGACTGGGCGCACGGAGGGGACTGGGCGCGGCGCACGGAGGGTACTGGGCGCGCGGAGGGGACTGGGCGCGCGGAGGGGACTGGGCGCGGCGCACGGAGGGGACTGGGCGCGCGGAGGGGACTGGGCGCGCGGAGGGGACTGGGTGTGCGGAGGGGACAGGGCGCGCGGAGGGGACTGGGCGCGCGGAGGGGACTTAGTGCATCAAGACAGCACTGTCGTCACGCACCGTCCCTGGTGCTGGTGCTGGGAGCAGCTTTTAGGGACAGCTTTGCCGTCTGTTCACCTGTTCGGTGAGGAACCTCTAAAGGTCTTTTACCCACTTTTAATGGGCTTATGTCTTACAGTTCAGTTTTAAGAATCTTCGTGCGAGGAGGGAATACATTGGGGAATAGTCCTCTGTGACATATTTTTGCAAAGGTTTCCTCCTGTCCGTGGCACGTCGTTTTACCCCGTCTGGTGAAGTGCAAGTTTTAACGGATCTCCTCTACCAGTTTCCCTTCTGACGAGGCTTCACTGTGCCTAAGGGCCACCAGCGCAGCCAGGTCTTCCCTCGGGTCATCTCCTGGGCGTCCTCTGGCGTTGTCCTTGCCTGCAGTCGCATCTACAGTGCGCTCCTGGGGGCCCGTGTGCCTGGGCCCACCTCTGCCGCTCCGGCTCGGGCAGCGCCGCAGGGACACCCTCCCGAGGCCTCCGGCCAGGCCGGCTGGCGCTGGCGCGCCGGCTCCCGACATGCAGGCGAGCAGAGGCCGCCCCGCGCTCTGCAGGCAGCCTCTCGGCACCGGCTCACAGCACAGGCCGGCCTCAGGGTGACCGGCCCGCACGGGCTGCCCTGCCCCTGAACCCCAGGCCTCCGTGCAGCCCCGGCTCCTGCTTCCTCGGCGGACGTTTCTTTGACAGGCTTTTCCACTTCTCCATAGCTGTCTGCCCAAGTGGTTTCTTCGTTCCCTGGCAGGTTGGTCGTTTATAAATCCTTTCTTCACCGTCGTTCGAGTCCTCAGAAGTTCTGCACAGTTGGCTGCAGCGGCCTCGTCGGCCTGCGGCTCAGAGCGCGTATTCCCGCCGCATTCGCTTTCCTGCCCCGTGGTCGATTGTTGGCAGATTTAGGGTCTGAGCTGCTTTCTCTGTCGTAGACATCTGGTAGTATTTTACGTGTTGCTTCCTTAGCAGAGAGCGTCTGGGTTTGTTCATGAATCACATTTCCCTTTTATAATTTCTTAATTTATATTTTGATCGCTTGTTTTCATTCCCTCCCCCAAGTTTGAGCTGCTTGACTTCTCCCTGACCTGGATGCGTCCTCCTGTGGGCCGCGTCCCAGCCGAGATGGGCCGGCGGCTCGCCCGCAGAGATTTACACAGCCTGGTGTCCTGCGCCGGTGTCGTCTCAGCGTTGCTTCTGTTTCCCCTTTAACCTAAGCGTCACTGGAGTGTGATTTCCAGCACCAGCTGCCCGGAGGGTTTCACTTTCGGGTTTAATTTCTAACTGTGTTAGGTCATGAGCAGAGGTGCCAGCTGCAGAGTTCTTACCATTGTAAATTCATGAAGCGTCCTGAGGCCAGTAGCTGACCCTTTATTTTTGTTTCTGAACCAGAGTTTCAGCAGCAGCTGTGAAGCCTTCACTAATTAAGTGCTGAGAGTGTGCCTGTCCCCGTGTGGCAAGGAGACCGATGCGCGCGTGTTGGCCACCACAGGCTGCGGGCCGCCAGCCGGGTCCCCGTCCAGGCCGAGGTGGGCGCCTGCTGGGAGGTCACAGGAGGCGCCGCGATTCTTTATTCGTTTCAAAGTTCCACGTGTTTTCTGGGGCACGGCCCACGGCCCGGTTCCTGAGCGCTGTGCCTTCATTTGGGACTTTGTCACGTTAAAGTCATTTTCAGAATGTCGCCAGTCTTGATGTGAACCCACGACCCTTCCTTGTTTATATTTACTCGGTTTTCCGACCCTTTCCATCTTCCTAGCGGCCTTCTTTCAGATGCGTGTCTCGTAGGTAACATTTTGACGAAGCGAGAGGGTGTGTCCAGGGACGGTTCCCACTTGCAGTCAGAAATGCACTTTTTAAATGGCTCGTCTTGTTTCCCACTTCTGTGTTTTGTGCTTCCTTCCCGTTTCTTTTATTGTTTACCTTTGTCCACACGGGTGATGTCCAGTTCGGTGTCTGGTCTCCCGAGTGACTTGGAGGGTGTGCTCGCCACTGCAAGCGCATCAAACTCGGCTGAGCGAGGGGCGGGCCTGGCCCCCCGGAGGTGCGAGTCCACGGGAAGAACGCCCGGAGCCCTGCGTGCAGGGTCACAGGCAAACTGTTACAGGTCGCAGCAGCGAGTTTCAGCCCCCTGCCGGCTGGGAGAGGTCCACCGAGGAGGAGCGCACCTGTGTGCCGGCCACCTGCATCACGCCCAGGTGTCGGGTGTAGAGGCGAGATGGTGTCCGTCTATACCTGGGGGGCGGAACCCCTCCTTTCGGGCGTACCCAGGGCCGTCACCACCCACCCATCCTGGTCTCCCCTGGAGTGCCCTGAGACCTGCGCTGGTCAAGGGGCAGGGCTCAGCTGACTGAGGGAGGGTCCTGCCCCTGGGCGGGGTGTTAGCAGCCTGGGGTGTGGCCCGCTGATTTCTCTCCTGCTGGAACGTCCGCAGGCCCGCTTTGTGGATTTTAATGTGCTGTCCCACGTCATTAGGCGGGACTGAGCACACCCCCACACTGCACAGCGTGGGGACCCGTTACCCTGGTGTCTGCCTGCGTCCTCACCGGGTCTGCCCGGAGGAAGCAGCGTGCGCCTGGGGGCCCACGGTCAGTGGGAGGGCCCGGGCGGGCGGGCCCTGAAGCTGCAGATGACCAGAAGGTGTGTGAAGAGGGGACTCTGTTTTCTCAGATGCCTGCTAGTAAAAATGAAAACAAACTTGTGTGGCTTTCCCTGACATGGCATTGGGAAAGTCAGCCACCTAAAGATTGTGGGGTCTCCCGTGGGGAGCACGCATCTTGTCCCCTGTGTCCACTCCCTGCCCAGCCCAGCCGCAGGTGAGCGGCCAGCAGCTCCCAGACCCTCGCCTGGAAAACCGCGGCAGAGGAAACGCCTTCAGATGGCTCGGGGCTCCAGGAGACTGCAAAACCTCATTGAACAATTAGAAACTGAAATGCTGATGTCAGATATTACATGAGTGTAGGTGGGAGTGAAGCAATATCGAATTAAAATAATTTGAAAGATGACTTGGAGATTGAAGCTGACACGCACTCGCCGCCTGCCCTGGGGTCGCGGCCCTTCCTCCGCTGGTCCCGGCAGCCAGCTGACGCCTCTGCTATTACCCACTTAAGGCTGGAGAACTGGCGGGGGCCCCTCGCAGGCTGTGACGGGCGGACCCTCAGTTCCAGGAGGACGGCCTGGGCCCCGCCCGCTTCTGGACTTGAGCAGGGACTGCAGGCGCGTCCTCTACAGGGTCAAAGGGGCATTGAAGCCAGATGGCACAGGTCATGCAGCGCCCAGCGGCGGAGATGCAGGGGCAGATCCCAGGGTGCTCAGGACGCTCCTCCAGACCCCTGCAGCTCGTCCTGCTCAGTGAGGAGTGAGACTCTCCCAGGGCAGCCTGCCTGCTGACTTCACTGACTTGTGAACACACTGATGGGCGTTCCTCCCGCGGACTCGCACCTCCGGGGGGCCAGGCCCGCCCCTCGCTCAGCCGCGTTTGACGCGCTTGCAGTGGCGAGCACACCCTCCAAGTCACTCGGGAGAGCAGACACTCAACTGGACATCACCCGCGTGGAGTAAACAATAAAAGGTAAACAAGTCAGTAAAAAGGGCCCAGGGACGCTGCGGGCTCCCACCTGCCTGCCCATGGGGTGAGTGGGGGAGCCCCCAGGCCCAGCCTGCTCCCTGAGTGTGGGGCGCAGGAGTGGAGCAGTGTGTAGCAGGAGCCAGCGCCCGCAGACGGCACTGTGTCTGCACGCAGCCGGGCAGGAGCTGTGTGCAGTCTGCGCTTTTGGACGCTCACTCCCTGCCGGGCTAGTCTAGCTGGAGCTGTGGTGGGTGCTCACTGGTGGCCTTCCGGCGCCATCACACGTGGGATTTGCTCCCACAGGGTCTCTGCAGCCCTGATTTCTCCCGAAGCAGAGGGTGGTTGAGGATGTGGGCAGCTGTCCTCTAGCACAAGGAGGGACTGATACTGGGACGAGCGCTTGTCCCCAAAACACCCCCAAATGCTGGGTTGCAAGATCCAGAGATATTTTAAAGCATTCAGCTCTGGACAGTAATGTAGGTGTTGGTGACCCAAGTTCAGGAACATAAGAAGCACTGAGGTCCCTCATCCACAGCAGGCAGCCTTGACGCCGGCATTCATGGCCTTGCGTTGTGGCCGGCGGGACCCCGGTGTCCAGTAGCACAGGTGAGGCCCTGCCACACAGCCAGATCCTCGGCGACAAGAGTGCACCGCTGTCCCAGCACGCTGGGCCCGCGCAAGTCCAGCTGGCAGGGTGGGCAGCAGAGCACCTCCGCCATGTAGCCAGCGGGCGCAGCAGAGTGCCCGTGAGGGGTGCGAGAGAGAAATGGGGCCCGAAGATCAAGAGTCAACAACCACCAAAAGTTTTGTTAAAAAACAGGGAGGTGAGTTTCATGGCAGATTAGGTGTAGTTGAAGGGGAATTAGTGAACTGAAAAACTGAACCAGAGAAATTATCTAGGATGCAGCCTGGGGAGAGAGAAAAAATGGGAAATATGAAAAGAGAACAGCAGCTTCGTAGAGCAGTTTGGAGGCCTTGCCCACATGGGGCGCCCAGAGGAGAGGGGTCCCAGGAAGGATGAGCTGAACGCCCATCACAGGTGGAGAAACCAACGCCGGCTCAAGTCGCTGGGCTAGAGACCCCGATCTCGAGCCGTCGCCTTGAAACTGCATAAATGCCAAAGAGAAAGGCCGGTAGTGCAGCCGGGCGTGAGAATTCAACCTCGGGTGTCACTCAGCAGCTGGGGCTCCTGGGAGGCAGGAGAAAGATGTGTGGCTTTCAAACATAAAGACAGCATAGAATGTGAGAAATAAGCTCAAATATGTCAAAAATCACAGTAAATGTAAGTAAATGTAAAAACTGAGTAAAACATTTAGAGACTGGAATATATTTATATACACACACATATATAAATAGGTAATTGCTGTGTGTTTTATAATGTGCATCATTATATATTTATATATGTGCAAGTGGTATAAAAGGATTATGACAACGCATTTGAAAATTTAGGTGACATGACCAGAGTAAAGAAAGAAAACATTCGTAGTCCTGTGACCAGGGAAGAGCTTGAATTAGTAGCTAAAATTCTTCCCATAAATACAATACCGGGAGTTGGGGGTGAACTCCCTACCCTGTCAGTTAGAGGGAAAAGAAATCCCCCATCATCTGCCATCGTGCCCGGAAAACAGAAGGACATGCAGGTCAAGTCAGGCAATTAACAGACCGTCGAGGGGTTGCGGGGTGTGAAACTATGCGCCAGACATCATTGAGTCTCTGTGGTAAGAAAACGTTAGGAAATGAAGTTTTCAAACATGATCATTATTTACCAGAGGAAAAAGAGATACCAAGAATAAGTATTCTGTTTTAAATGCGCACAGTCTTTATGGAGGAAACTATCAGACCTTGTAGAAAGATGATAATACAGATGCATAACAGACTTGCATGTTCACAGATTGGGAACAATTGTTATTGCTCCCATGCCTCCAGATTTGATGAAGTTTCATAAAGATCCTAGTGTATTTATTTATGTTATTCCCCCCCCATTTATTTGGAAGCAGACAGGCTGATTCTGAAAGGTACCGAGTGCGAGGCGCTGGCCCAGAGCCGGCCGGTAGGGGCGCCGGGTGTGAGCCAGCTGGCCGGGCTGCCCTGCCTGGAGAACCCACTTCCAGGAGACACAGGCGACAGCCTCCACCTGGTGCCAGGCTCGGCGGGAGGAGAGGGCACGCGTCACCCCCACGGAACACACAGCAAGCCTCACGCGCTTGGTAGGGAGAACCTTTAAAACGAGATACTCCGAGTGAGAACCTTCAAGAAATGAAGCGTATTCAAGTTAAGGAGTTTTAAAAGCCAAACCACAAACTGACATGTCCTGGGATGTTTGACCATTCCTGTGACTCAGAGAGAAAAAGACAGCCCAGTAAGAAACTGGGCAAAAGCACCATGAGACACGTCATCTGTGGAGCAGGCCTGGTGGGCGGACTCACGATGAGAGGCGCACGGCCTGACCCGCCACCAGGGCCGCGCCCGGCCACCACTGCCGGCCGGCCTCTCCGACGCTGGCGTGACCGTGTGGGCTGCCCCTGGGCCTGGAGATCCGGGGGAGAGGACGCCCCGTCGGGGTGCCGGGCGGTGACGCCGAGGGAACTGAGGAGCTGACTCGTAGATGAGGCGCAGACACGTGCGAGCCCCCCTTCCCACGACACTGCCCCCCGTGGTGACAGCACAACTCCAGCTGACTTGTGGAGGCAGCAGGTCCTCCCTCCAGTCAGACTCTGGCTCGGTCACTGTCCATGAGCCGGCCTTCCTCACACCGGCACAGCTCCGTGCTGCCCCGTTTGCTGAGCGAGTCCCTGCTGATGACCCCTGTCCCTACACAGGGGTCCTGGGACGACGTGAGAGATGGACCTTTCTCCTGGAGTTCTGTCGTCGGTGGTCCAGACCTAACGTGAAGCGGGTCTGCGATGTCCGGGGAATTGCGACTTGTACCCCCACCGGGACAGCGCCCCCGCGGTCCCCTAAGAAAACAAGAGCTGCGCATGCCAGAATGGGGTTCACTTTCTCTGAATCTGCTCCCCGCTCAGACACTGACCACAGCAGACAGGATCCCAGGGAGACACCTCAAAGGACAGCAGGCACATCAAGCCCACACTGACACCAGGGCCGTGCTGACCAGTGGCCGTGCCCAGTTCAGCGATCCCTGGGGTCCATCAGAGGCCTTTTATCCTCATAGTTCTGACTTTCCCTCAAGAACACGTCTCGGGGTAAAATGCGGCAGAAAGGACGCATTTTCAAGGTGGACGTGTCTGTGGGCGTGTACCTGCCTCAGGCGCAGCCGCAGCCCCACCCAGCGGGCCCCCGACCTCCGGGGCGCTGGTCCCTGCTGGGTGCTCCCAGCCCCTGGCGCCCTCCGCCTGCCTTCTAACCCAGCGCCGCCATTAAGTGTCCCGTCGCCATTTAGCTCACAAAGGAGTCTTCTGCACCCCCTTTCAGGTTCGACCACAGGGACAAAGAGAGAAGCAGAGTCATTCACTGCAGCTACGTGCTTAATTATATGGGATACTGCATAAATTGTCAAGTGCAAAGAATTATTCTGATAAATTAAAATACTAATTAAATAGGCTCTTGCAGAATTTTGAGAACATTGTAGAGTTCTGCTTCTCCAGGTAATTTGCATATCTTTCATCTGGTGAATTTAATTTTAAAGGACTTCTTTTTTGTGTTTGGAAACCCTTTTTGTCTCCTGTGAAGATAAAATGGGCTTTTTCATTGCTCGGGCCTTTATTAACTGCGTCCCTGGGGCCCGCGTCCTGGGCGGCCCCGCTGCCACCCACCAGCTCCAGCAGCCAGGAGGGAGGGCAGCTGGCCTCTGCCGGGCGCCCCGGGGCCCGCCTGCCTCCCCCACCAGAGTGCGCCGGCAGGTCTTCAAAGTGGCCACGTGCTCGTGGGCTTGCAGAAAGGTTGACCGCCTCCTACACCAAGAGGTCCCCGGGAAAGAGGCACGCCGGCTGCGCTGCACAGGGGAGCAGGGCCTTCGCCCCAGGCCCCTCGTGTGACCCCACAGAGCCCGCCCCGTGCCGTTCAGCCAAGGACTGTGACCGAGGGGTGGGCCGGGCCGCATCTGCAGCACGTGGTCACGTGGCAGCCCTCCAGGGGACACTGGGCTGCCCGTGCCCTCCCCTCCAGGGCCACCAGCCTCACAGCTTGTGCTGGATGCTCCAAGGGCTGTGTCACTGGGCCCGGGAGTGTGCTGATGGCGCAGTGGACGGGAGGCAGGGTGGCCGACCCGAATGTGCAGGAGCGAGCCGGAAGCCACGTGTTGGGGCAGCCACTGGACCCTCGTTTTCTGAGCCCAAGGCCAGGACTCGGGGCTTCGGTCTCTGCCCTGGGGCAGGCAGCCCTGCTGAGGTTACGGCCGCCCTGAGGAGGAGTGGGTAGGAGCAGGGAGTTGCCTGTGTCCAGGGGAAGCGCCAGGCCTGCTGCCCGGCCGACTGGGGGCCATGCAGGCAGGTACTAGGGGGTCTACACTGGTGGGCCAGACGCAGCCCCAGGAACTCTCAGGGACTTGCAGCCTCTGAGGGCTCAGGCGCTTTGATGGACGCTTGGTGGCGGCGAGGACATCACAGCCCCACCTGTGAGAGACCCCGGGAGCAGCAGGCATCAGGTGGACATCAGGGTGGGCGGGGCAGGGTGCTGAGAAGAGGCCGTGTCCAGAAGCCCTCGTCCTGCGTGTGTTCCTGTGTGGTGACCATGACTCCTGAGCTCTAGGACTCGGGGACGCGGGACTGAGGGAGACGGGTCACAGCCCCCGGCCCGATGGCGCTGGTGGCCTCAGGCCACCGCGGTGCAGAGGACACACAGAGCCCTGGCGAGACCCCAGCCACTGAGGGGCCGTGGCTCTGCCCCCGTCAGGGCGCTCATGTCTGCTCCTCACACAGAGAAAGTGGCCTGGCCAGCCGGGCCTCTGAGCACGCGGGCGGCCTGTGTTTGCCCAGGGGCTGGGCCCGCTCGCCCACACGCTGCCACGGGCCCCCCGGAAGAGCGTCGGCGGCAGGGCTCTCCTGCCGGAGCCGTGCATGCGTCTCCCCCACACGCTGCCCGGGGCCAGCATGACGGCCGCGCAGCCATTCGTGAAGGGCCCGGCAGTTCCTGCTGGATGAAGGGTTTCCCCGGGCTGGTTCCTCTTCCGGAGCCAGAAACACCTGTCACTGCCCTGCCGTCGTGACGGGAGCACTGTTTTTAAATTCTGTTTCTATGCTTTCTGTCTTCAGCCTGTTCAAGACTTCGCTAACGATTCTCCCCAAAGCGCTCGCCATTCCATGAGAGGTCTTCTTTGTTGGCAGGAGAACATGGAAATCGGTTGCTTTATTCCTGGTTTCTGAAAGAATGTGCTTCTCCATTCACGGCTCCCACGCCCCGGCCCCCGCTCAGAGCTGCTGGGGGAGCCCCCTCCGCACACAGGCCACATGACGCCTGAGGCCGTCCTCGCCGGTGCGGGGCGGGCGCTGCGCCCCCAGCGGGGTCGGCGTTTTCTCGCTCGATTCTGCACTGACCCCCGTCGCAGTGGCCCATCTTCCTTACGGTGGCAGTAGAGCTTTTCTGGTTTTCATTTCCAAAACTTTACTTAAGACTGTTTCCTCAGAACGGTGCGTGAGCCTCGGCCAGCTGCTGGGGACAGGACTCCTCCCGCGATGTGGGCGGGTCACCAAGTCTGCCCCGGCTCCTGGTTCCAGAGCTCGTCCCTCTGGGTCCGATGAGGCGGAAGTTCACTGGGTCAGGCGCCGACTGGGACGCGTGGGGTGTTGCCACTGAGTGACTGGAGGCTGCTCCTTGTCGGGGGCCGGGGGCGGGCTGGACGGCCTGCACTGGGGCGCAGTACGGTCCTGCTCCTGGTCTTCCTGTGATCGCGGCGCTGGTCAGCGGGCTGCAGTTCCCGAGGACCAGTCAGTGTCACCGTTCTGTACCCACGTCACTGGTGATGTCAGAAATACTGCCAGCGGCCTCGCCATGACGGCCACCTCCCAGCCTGCCCACCCCTGAGACATCTCCGCGGGGTGGGCACGTCAGGTCACCCATCCGCTGCCCGAGGGCAGCGTTCGTCCAGGGTCTCCGAGCCCAGGCCCCACACGGCCTTCTGCCGAGTCGTGCGGCCCAGCCGTGGGGCAGCCGAGTGTCGGCAGCCTGGGCCCCACAGCCCCGCACTGACCCTGTGATTCTGCATTTCCCAACAGCTGACAACAGGGACCGACTGGAGGAGACGACAGGACTGCGGGTTCTCCACGCGGGAGTGGGGCCGGTGAGTACCGCGGGCTGCCCTCGGGGGCAGCGGCGAGGCGGCCTGGGGTCGAGCACCCCCGGACAGCGTGACGCCAGGCATCCTCGCGGTGAGAGCGCTGGTGCCTGCAGCGGGCTCGCTGGGCACGTCCGAGGGCCCTTTAAATAATCATCAGGGCGCCCCTGAGAGAAGGCGTTCGTGAAACCACCCGCCCCTGAGGACGCGCTCCTTCTGCAGCGGGCACGGATGGCGACTCATCAGCGCTGGAAAGGGCCCCCCGAGAAGTGGCTCCTCCCTGGGGCGCAGTGGGACTCGTTTTCTGGGGGCGGGTATGAGGGTGAAGGCCGCACACGGGAGTGAGGGCCTCCTGGTGCACTGCGATCACGCGGCGCGTGTGCAAGCACAGCCTGCGGGCCTCGTGGCGCCACGTGCTCCGTCAGCCTCCCAGCTGGGGCTCACTCAGCAACCCGCCTCCTGGTCTTGGGACGAGGATGTAAAGAGCTGCCCGCAGATGAGGGCGTGGTCCTCCGGGCTGCACCTGCCGCTCACTCCCCGCCTGTATGCGTGTCACAGCTGGAGCGCGTCCTCTCGCGCTGTCTGAGCAGGGTGCCCGCTGGGCGGCAGAACGCACGGCCATGCCAACATTAGCCGTGCTTCTGGGGAGAGCCCCACGCGGCAGTCTGCTCTCGGTCTCGAAACGAGAGTTCCTTTCATTGGATGTCCTTCGTGAACACAAGCTTCTGGGCCACCGAGTAACAGGCGTGGCGGGGGCCTAGCGGACACGGCGCGGGGTGGCTGGTGGGCAGCGAGCAGTTCCGCGGGGACTGACAGGTGCATCAGGAATGCTCGCGGGGGTGGAAAGACCCCTGTTCTGGGATTTCTTGACGCCTGTCCAGCTCACGCTGGCTCGTGGCATGTCGACAGCTGAGAGCAGCCCCGGTTCCCCGGAAGCGCCGTAACTCCAGCAGCTGGTGAGAGTGAGGAGGAAGCCGGGCCTGGGGCCACGACGGGCTGTTCCTGCGCAAGGCGAGACCAGGCCAGAGAGGACACTGTCATAGGGGACGGAAATCTGCGATGGGAAGGCCCTGCGCCGGCGCTTGTCCCATGACCCCGGCCCTGCCCTCCCTTCTCCCCTCCTCAGTGGGATGTGCTTGGGGTTGGCCCGTCCCCACATGAGGAGCTTGTCCTGTGACTGGGGAGCCATCAGGTGGGTTGGTGCCCATGGCGGGGCCCTGCCTGGCTGAGGTGACCCGCCACGTGGGCTGGGACTGTGTGTGTGGGCGGCGCGTTCCTGGAAGGGTGGGAGGGACCGGCACTGGTGAGGAGGGCCTGGGGTGCGTCCTCCTGGTGTCCACGGTCTCAGGAGGTGGACACCTGACGGGCCGCGTGGCCGACTGGCCCGCAAGGGCGGGGGTGGTGAGATCACACTCCTCATCCATCCCGTTGGCGAGAAGCCATCATCCGGTGTCCCCTGTGTGCCGTCGCCTCCTCCACGGCCCTCCCAGGTGCGGGCTCCTGCTCAGCACGCCTCCCTCCGTGCCCTCAGTCCAGGGTCCTCAACGGTCTTCTCTGACTGTGGTCTCTCCCGTGTCTTGGCGCCCCTCAGCGCGAGCTCCCTGTCCTGTGCTGTCCCTGGGGTCCCACACGCCTGAGGGAGGGATGCAAGGCACTACCCCTGCCCCGCAGTTGCTCGGACATGCCCGGGGCCAGGTCGGCCTTCCCGCTCCGTCCGCGAGGCTGCAGCCGGACCTCTCCTGCTCGGACCCCAGGTCGGGCTCCCGTGCTTCAGCCTCTGCATCTGACGTGCTCCGGGCTGCAGCGGCGAGTGCCGCATCCCATTCAGAGGACAGTTTCGTGTCTTTTCAGATAAACCTGTGCTCTTTCCCTGTTTTGTCCTGTTCTTTGATTAGGTTTGCAATAGCGTCTTCCACCTTTTAGTCACATTGAATGACCCCTGCGGTGCCCACACCCAAGCACTCCCCGTGGTGGATGCTCGGCTCCGGTGTGCTCGGCGTGCATGTCACGGGGCGTGCATATGTGTGGGCACGCGTGTGTCTGCACCTTGCATGGACATGTGTGGGGTCTGTGTGTGCACCGTGTGTGTGTCTGTGCACCTTGTGTGTCTGTGCACCGTGTGTGCACCGTGCGTGGACGTGTGTGTGGTCTGTGTTTGCACCGTGTGTCTGTCTGGGCACCGTGTGCGTGTGTCTGTGCACCGTGTGTGTCTGTGCACCATGCGTGTCTGTGCACCGTGTGTGTGTCTGGGCACCGTGTGCGTCTGTGCAC
>RJWH01010122.1:0-18572 GCA_004363575.1 Solenodon paradoxus
GTAACTGAGTGAAATGAAACTAAACTGAGTGCAAACATAAAGATAAAAACGCCACTAGGAGACACCCGTGTGCACCTATACCCTTAGATATCACAGCCCCAGGCAGCCCCTGGAGCCCGCTGATAAGACACACTGAAGACACCAGAAGACGCCCATCTAAGAGTATAAGAAAAGAGGACTGAGAGAGCCGTTAGAGCCGTTCGTTCTGCTCCTCCAGCTCCTCCACAGACGGTCGCTCTCCACTCCCCTTATCACACCTGCCTGAAGCTCTGCCTTGGACCACGGGTCCAGATCCTGAGCCGCAGAATCGGGCCCTGAAACGAGAAGCGGAGACGCAGCTGCACGTCCTTCGTTCCAGTGTGTGTGTCTGTCGGCGTGGATCCCCGGGTGGCCTGCTGGAGCCTGGAAACCACCAGGAATCGGGTAATACACCGCGTGACATTCGTGCATTCTATGTTCTGTCTCCTGTGTGATTTATGCTCGGCCAAAATAGATATTAAGTACCTTGGGTCGTACATATAAGCCCAGTCCAATAGGACTGGCAGAGGCACCCTTGGTCACCTGTGCTTATGTCCCTGAAGGAGTTAGTGGGACACTGTTATTAGGGAAATTCAAATGAAAACAGCAGATATCAGTTCACAATGGTGATAATAGCTGTTATCCAGAAAGGTGTGCCAGTGAGTGAATGACACCCATCTGAAAAGGCTACACAATGTATGATTCTAACTATATTAGGTAAAATATTGCCTGACATTCTGTAAAAGGCAAAACTAAGAAGAGGTAGAAACATCAGTGGCTTCCAGGACCCAGGAAGAAGGCAGACGAGAAGGCGTGCAGCGCTCTAAGGCAATGGATCTGCTCTGTGGGTGGACGACGGTGGACATGTCATTTTAGACACATTTTCCCAAACTGACAAAACTAAGGGTGAACCATAATGTAGACTATGGACTTTGGGTAATAAGCACTTCTCACTGTAGGATTATGAATTGTGAAAAATAACTCAGATGGGGTCATTTCAGTCATGGGGGCTGCTGTGTGTACTTGGGCAGGGGACACACTGGAAATCACCACTCCTGATGCTCAATGTGCTGTGAGTCTACAGTGGCTGTAAAAATATCAAACTACCCTGGTGGAGTACAGGTTCAGCGCAATTCACATACATACTGAGGACCCGGGTTTGCATCCTAGGGCTGAGGACAACTATCAGAATGAATAATTAGTAAGAATATATAATGCTTCTTCCTGTTCTCTCTTCTTGCCTGTCTCTGCCCTCCTTCATTCTTGCCTGCACCTTTACTTTTAAAAAATAAAAATGGTCTATTTCACATGCCCTAGTGGCTCAGGTGTTAAGTTCATGACTAGGACACAGTCCACATACAGCCCAAGGACCCACAACAAAATAATACTTCCTCACCTCTCCCATCTGCCTGCTGTCCACCTGCCTTTATTCCTCCCTGACTTCCTTCCTCTTTAAAAAAAAGTTTATTTTTTAAAATGGGCATAAGTTTCGAACAGGTATTTCCACAAAATAGATGTACAAATGGTCATATGTACATTAAAAGTGCTCAACATCACACATAAGAAATAGCAAATCAAACACACTATGAGATAACACCTTGTACCCATTAGGATGGCTATTAAAAATAGCCCTGGTTGAGTAGTGGTTACGTCAATAGCCTTCAAAGGAGCATGCCACATACCCTTGGGTTCATGTACCAGGTCTGGGGGGAAAAAAACAGTGTGAACTAAATTAAAAATAAAATGCTTCTTCCTCCTCTCTTCCTGCCTGCTTGCCTCTACTGCCCTCATGCTTGCCTGCACCTTTCCTTTAAAAAACAAAATAAAGAGAAAACAGAAAACAAGTGCTGGTATGGACATGGAGAAGTTGGAACATTTGTGCACTGTCAGTAGGACCATAAACTGTACAAGCCTGTAGGAAAGACAAAGTGATGATTCCTGAAAACTAAGCACAGAGTCACATGAAAGTCATCAACTAACAATGTGTGTCACACACTCTTTTTAGGGCCAAAAACAACAAAACAGGAGCGTGAAAAGCTACTAAACACTCAGGTCCACAGCAACTTGATTCACTGGAATGAAAGGTGGATGTGGCCCGGCCTGGAGCAGCAGGTCAACAGGGGAGGGGGCACGTCCAGGAGAACAATGGGCCTTTAAAAGGAAGTCAGCTCCAACACCTGCACAACGTGGATGAAACGTGCAGACACTCTGTGAAGCGAAACTGCCAGGCGCTGCTCGATTCCACAGAAGTCGCCTCCAGAGACAGAAAGAGAAACAGTGGGTGCTGGGGGCTGTGGATGAGAAAGGGGACTCAGTGTTCAGTGGGGACAGTTTTTATGTGCAGGTGATAAAAAATAAGACAGATGCGTGACAGCAGGACAACACTGCGAAGAGACTAAAGGCAAATGAACAAATTATGAGCAAAGGGTTGAAATGGCAAAATTGAAATATGTCCACTTATTACAAAAGAAAAAAATGAGTCACATATTAACCTGATGCTGGGACACAGTCACAGTCACGAGGAGCGCGCTCACCCACACTCCTCTAGTTGTTTACACCATCAGTGAAATAACTGAAGAGTGTGAAGGTGCGGCAGGACACGTGGGGCTGTAAGTATATGACACAGTAATAAACACACACAGAACCGCGAATACGCATTCATGAAGTCACACATGATGACACAGTGCTGCTTGTTTTAGTCTCGAGGGTCTTTGCCTTGACCTGCTCACAGTCTCACTCCTGAAGCCGCTCCACTGGACCCTCAGGCTGTCACCACATGCTGGGGAGCGGGACAGACTGAGGATCCAGCTGGCTTTGCCCAGAATGACAGTTCCAATGTAGAATAGAAAGTCACTCCAATGTAGACCCTATGACATTCTGTATGGTGAGTGACTGGAAGCCATCGCTCACCAGTGTCCTCTTGGACGCTCAGGTCTTTGCCAGTCAAAACTCATCGCTGCAGCTGCTGTTCGAAAGATCATCACAGGGGACCCAGGCATCAGGAACTTGGGAATAACAAAGCCTGTGCGTAACTTGCAACTAATATTTGTGTGATTGTATCTTACTCCAGCAGCATAGAAATATTGAATATTTATATACTCTCCTAAGAGCAAATAAGTAACGGAGTGTCCCTAGAGTGGTCTCGACAGCACTCTCGACCTGCGATTGTCCCATATTTAGTGATCATATATTTTCCATCTCAATCATGTCTCGGACATATATTCTGAAAGGGCCCAAACGGGCCACATCAATTGTTCCAAGAGGGACAAGGGCTCCCAGGAAGGCATAAGTAATGTCATCTTGTAAAGACCCCATCAAAAAGCTTCATTGTGTTACATTTGAAGGGGATTCTCAAGAGACCCTCATCTCAGTCTTTACTAATAACATCCTAAGACCCCCCACAGTATTGTTTTGAATAGTCTTAAAGTACCATATATTGATGGATTTCTAGACAGACTCTTTGTCTCTGCTGTCCCAGACAACCTGACTCTGAGTAACTTGCAATAGCACCTTGTCCTAAATCTTGTTGACCAGGAGCAACTGAGAGTCCAGCCCACCTACAGCATTCCTTAGATAACCACTGAGGGCAACTTGCTCCACCCCCCCAGGACCAGAGATAATCAGCAACAATAGAAGCCAATCTCTTATTTAAATAAAAAAGATAGACTTTGCCCCAGGCTGGTACATTTATTTAGTGCTTCAGCCAGCTGTGAGCTCCCAGTCAATCTTTTGGATACTCAGAGCTTTTCCGGACCAGGAAGGCCCCCAGCCTTCCAGGGAACCTAACAGAATTGAAGGGTCCTGGCCTTGCTCTGGGGCTGCTTTATGTCCCCACCCCTTTAATCAGGGTCCATTTACTGACAGTTTCAAGACCACCCCTCTTAGATATTTTCAGAACTGTCAGCAGTTTCAAAGTCCTCCTACCATATTTCTTGGCCCCTGTAGCTCCTTTCTGTCTCTCACCTGCAGAGCTCTTCCACTGAAGTGGCCTGGCCATCGCCACTTTGTAGGTCTCTGGTCTGGTGTCCTTGATCCCGGCTTCTGTCTACTTGCCTGCCTATCCCAGCAGAAATCAAACTAGTTGGTACCTTGGATTATTGGGAACTCAGTCCTTTCCCTAGACTGGTTTTGTTTTAGGTGCTCACGGTCTGTTTCCCTCTGCCACCAGTTTGTCCATACTTTTCTGAGGGAGGAAGCTCCAGGTTACCTGCATATCCACCTGAACCTTAGGGCAGGTGCTTCAGTTCCTGTGACAAACAGGACAGGGGTTTTTCTAAGGCTTGACATAAACCTGTTGATCAATGTGGGGAGCTTGGCCATCTTAACAGTATTGATAGAGGGAGAGTTCAGAAAGGGCTGCCGCAGAGCTGAGTCACACCCACACCTGACAGGCCCTTTCCTGAGCACTAGAGGCCAAAGCTTGTCTCATTGACCCCCTGGAAAGATTCCTGCAGTCATCAACTTTCCTATTTAACCCAAGACAACAAGGAGCTTGGACCACTGGAATGCCAGAGGCCACTGCACAGACCTGGAGAACTCTCTGGAAATCCCCTCACTTCTGCTCTCAAGCTTCCTGGTGAGTTCTAGCCTCTTCTAATTGCAGACATGGAACAGGGGATCCGCCCAGAACCCCCTTCCTGAGTATAAATCCAACCAGTCTTGAGCCTACAGTGCAGCCCTCCCTGCCCAGGAGATTCTCCATCTTTTGCTTTGGGTTTTTTCATTAAAAATACAGGTCTCCAGCAGGACAGACCAAGTCTGGACCTCTCAGTCTACTGTATTCCTTTACCCTCTAATTAAATCACAGCTTGCTCACTCGCCTAACTCTGTTGTGGGTTCTTTGAGAGACCCGAACCCCACACAGGGGAGCAAACAGGACTGAGATGCTTGAAGTCCCTGTGGGGCGCTGGCCCAGGTCAGCATTTCCACAGAACTCTATAAATGGGACTTAAAGGGTGTCCCCTACAGTCTCGCCCAAAAGAGCGAGCAGCAACTGTTTGGTCTTTGATGACAAAATCGCCCTTTTTTGCTCTATCAGCAGCCTGCCCACGAAGCCCCCTCCTCACGCCAGGCCAGAGTTTATATCTAGCTACCCCCTATCTTTCCTTCTGTTTCTTTCCCTCCTTTCTCTAATAAACCTATGAACTGCATTTCTTACCTCTTTAAGAATTCTTTCTTGAACCATCTGCCATCAAACTCTGAAGCCCCTCCACAGGACTACTGTAAATGGGACATTTCCTTTGTTTGTAAAATAATCGCTACTAGTGTGTAGAAAGGCACTTTGCGTGTAGACTGTGAGGCATCTCATTTCTTGAACATATTTACTAGTTCTAATAATTATTTAATGAATTCCTTTGGACAATAAGATATCGATATAGATGAACAGATATCCTTGTCTCATCTTGTTATCACACAGAGAAGTTATACAAGTTTCCACTAAGGAAGTATGGTGCTTGTTCTGGGTAGTTCGAGATGTTTTTTATCAAGGTCAGGTATGGAAGAAAAGCCATGTCCACAGCTTCTAGCTACCATGAGCCAACTGCAAACTCACTTTGCTGACAGGCGCCCTGCGGGCTGAGCTGACTGGAATGCCACAAGACAGCTAATGGGTTACCAGCAGATAAAGGACTTTTCTTTATTACCTAAAAATGGAGTCTTATGTGTATCTTGCAAATATGTGTCTGGCAAACTGAATCCTGTGTGTATTGCCCATGTGAAGAATTTACAAATAACTAACAGGTTCTGCTTATAATTCCCATTCTAATTGACACCTCCCCTCTCCAACACTCCTTCTAACTCTGTAAGTGAAATCCCATTGCCGTGCTCCTCAGACTTTTCGAGAGAACTCCAACTGGGCCCACACATAATTAGTCTGCCTTCAGTACTTCTAAAAGCACACATTTGGCTTTTGTCAGCAAGGGGAGCTGTAACACAGGGTGTCGCCTTCCATTTCTATTTCGTTCATGAAATAAGGTGAGATGTTGTACAACATGCCTGCGTCCTCTCTAACACGAGAGAGTAATGAGACAGGAGCATCTGAAGCACAGGAGGTGAAGGCTGAAATGAAACAAAATAGTAGCCCTTTGGAAACAGATATCTTGGACCAAGTATGACTAGGCTTAAACTGGCCATTTCAAGGATTATCAAAAACAAAAGGAAATCAGGAAAATGATGCTTCACTTAAACTTTCAATCACACTAAAAAGTGACACTGATAAAAACAATATGGTATTGGATAAAAGCACACACAAAGAATGGAGCAGGATGGAGAACCTGTAACAGAAGCCACATATATACTCAGTTAAATCATAACAGTGTGGGGAGCAATACAGGAAAGGCTTCGTCTAGATAATCACCCTGGTGCCTTGAACATGAGGTGCCCAATCAGCGAGGAAAAAACCTTGACTGGAGGCGTTTCTGTTAATCTGCTGAGATCCAGGAAGAAGTTAAAGGTCAAACGGATACCTTAAGACCTTTTGGGTGTGACCTCTGCTATGTAAACAACTTCCTTGTGTAATGACAATAAATACACAAGGAGTCAGATACTCTGGGTGACAGTTCTCAGAAAGCTGATCACCCCCTGAGCAAGCTTTCTTTCTACCTTAGTTTCTTGTCTTTCCCAGCCCCCTTCCTCCAGCCCTGTTCATAGAATTCGAATCCAGCATAACAGATTCCATGAACAAACAATGGAGAAAGAAATGTATTTTCAACATATGTTTTTGGAAACTTTTTAAAGCCACATGCAAAAGAACAAAATTGGAATACTTCTTAACAACATACACAAAAATTAATTCAAAATGATGGAGGGAGAGTTCAGGATGGGATGCTGCCTATCTGCAATCACCTCAGGAGTTTCTCAGGATTGCAAACCTGCAGGGGAGCAGACTACAGGGAAATGATAAGATAAATCAAATTCCATTCCAAATTTATATAAAAAAATGTAATACATTTCTTCTTGACACCTTGAGGTAAAGTACTGGCACCAGAATCAAACTTGTTACAGACATTTGTTTAACTGGGAGTCTCAGGACATCCTCTTCTTATCTCACATAAGATTGCCCACCACAAGTCTTTTAATGACTTCAGGAGCCCCATCCCCGCTCTTAATTACCAGAGCAGAGGATATATTTACCTGCTCCACCAAACCTGGGTGCAGTCCTCCCTGCCCAGGAGTCTCTATCTCCTGTTTTGCTTTCTTTCTCCTCCATTTTCTCTAACTTATAAAACTGCACTCTAATGCTCAAAAATTCTTTCTTGGACCATTCACCAATGGACCCCAGAGCTATCACATCAAACATGGATTAGAGAACAGGATGAAAAACAGAAGACTATAAAATATACGGAAGAAATCATAGGTCATGAACTTAATAACCTCTTTAGAAATGTCTTTGGGAATTCAACTCCAAGATCAAAAGAAATAATAGATCATAAGGACAAATAAGAGGAGAGTAAACCAAAAAGTTTTGTACTGAGGAAGAAACTAACACCAGAACAAAAAACAACTTATCGAATGGAGCAGCTGCTGCACACCAAATGTCTGACACCAGCTAAATAGTGCAGCTGCTATCAAATCAAGTTATCTCATATCTAAGTATCTATCCCAGAATATAAAAAGTATTAACTTCAAAAGACCTATGATAAATGCACCCTATTCTGATCCCAGCACTGTGGACAACTGACAAGATACAGAAGCAGCAAAGAGCCTGGAGACTTGTGAATTTATACCCTTTACGAACAATACTGCCCATCAGGAAGAAGGGAAAATCTTGTCATTTTGAAGGCAAGTCAGAAGAATAAAGACAAGTAAAGGACTATGTCATGTATTCTGAAAACAGGGAAAAAAACAAACTCCTAAGAGAAATGTAAAATCAACTTCTGGACTTTGACAGGAAGACTGAGTTCACCATCAAGATAGAGTGGAAGAGGTGGAACAATAATGTGGAATGGTGGTTTCTTTAATTTTTATATATTTATTTTATTAGATATTTTTACGTATGGGTTTCTTATTTTTTTAATGGGTCTGGAGACAAATGAACAATTATAAAATCAGATCCACTTTTATCATCTAGAGTCAGATTAAAAACAAGATTGATAATTTGGGTATCTTATCTATGGGCAGACTTTTAAAGACTTAGATTTCATGTCAAATAACTCAGCCTTGTCATCTGTTTATCTCAATGTCAGTCTTAAGACTATTCATGACAACGTGGGGTGGGGTTGGCTGTTTGTATTTTAACTACTCATTTCTGTCCCTGGCTTTTGAAACAGTGGTCCTTTCATTCTAACTCCTCATTTTGTCCTTGAAGCCCTGGTTCTTGCCTGGATCCCTATTACCCCATCAGACTGGTTGGTCCTTTCATTCTAACTCCTCATTTTGTCCTTGAAGCCCTGGTTCTTGCCTGGATCCCTATTACCCCATCAGACTGGTCGGGACTGGGAAATGGTTTCCAGGAAAATAGGGTAACTGTGTCCTAAACTTTACATCTGGGTCTAGATTCTGGTTCTGCGATGATGTACTGATGAGATCTTAACTCATGTCCTCCCCACAGAAACAATCAAACTGTCCCTACTCAACAGCCATGACTTCTGAAAGGAACAGGGACCAGCAGCTCCACACAGATAAAGGGCACAACCTTCACAAATGGTAGGAGAAGCAGATCTGTCTTGCTGTCATGCTGCCCTCTTAAGAGATCCTGGCGTCTGTGGAGAGAGACCAGAGAGGCGGACACACGACCTGGAATTGAATGAACAGCTTTCCCCTCCACAGGTTCCCTATACTGGGAACTACACTCCTTGAAACAAACACCTCCTGGAAGGAGGGATGGTCCCCGGAGAACCTGACCCTACTTCTGCGTGTGGGCATGGAAAACATCGCATGAGGCCCCCGGGGAACGCCCACACGCTCCACCGTTAGGACACTTGTGCCAGACTGTGCTCAGTTGCCAGTCGCCAGATCACCAGGGACAGTGAGCCAGGTCAGCAGCCGGGAGCTGAGTGAACAAGAGCATGCCCACTCCAGCTCCCTCAGGGACAGTCATGGAGGGGGTGCCACCACTGAAATGGCAGTTTCTGCCTGTCATGCTGCTGGTGAACAAACCTGCTCTCTTGCTGGTGCTTCCAGAGCATCCCCTGCAGGTCCAGCTTGCTTCCCACCTGCTCTGGGATGGCCAGGGACTGAGGGACCATCACAGAGGCCCACTGTGCTGCCCTCACTCCCGGCTCCCTCGAGAAGCCTGTTGGGATGGTGCCCTGCTCTGCTCATGGACTGAGGCCACAATTCTTAGGCCTCTCCTTAGGCCCTATCATTCATGCTGTGACTCTGGGAAACCTCTGCACTCCCTACCCCAGCGCCACCCTGCAGGCTGGACTCTATGGCCTCCACACAGGGCTGGCCCTGGAGCTTCCATGACCCCCATAAGGTCACTCACCAAAGGAAGCCCAAATCTAAGACCAACATCCAGGTCTTCTCTGACAAGTCGACACCGGAACAGGCCTTCACATCACGGAAGCCTAACCCATCGACAGGCACAGAATATCAGACAGAACAGAGAGACATATGCAAAATGGTGGAGCAAAACAAAACCCTAGGGGGAAATCTGAATACAGCAGAATTAAGTAAACTACCAAGTGAAGGCTTTAAAGCTGGAGATTTAATGCTGCTCACTGAACTCGTGGGAACAATGGAAGAACAAAGAGCTATTACAGTGACAGAAAATACAGGCCATGTCCAACATTTCACGGAGCTAATGAAGACCAGGGTTTTGGCACCAGCGGGCGACGGGCCAGGGCACCCACACAGATCAGCAGAGAGAAGATATGAACAAGTGAAGACAGAACTCTGGATATCATCGAGCTCACCTACACTTCTACACTTAGGGAAATGTCATATTTTGAGGGTTTCCTATAGAAATGTAACCATCATTAATATAACCTGAAATCCACTCTCTACAGTGTCATTTGTATGGAAATTATAGTCAAGTTTATACTACAACTTTAACAAAAGACAATGTCATGTTAACTCAAGTATCACTATATATTTTGGGGCAAATGTTACCTATATCTGAGTTTCCTATAGAGTTCTAAAGACATGTAATATACCCTGAAAATAGCTACCTCTGCAATGTTGGTGTTTCTTTGGTAAAAAGTACAGGTATTCCAGTGTTTCTATGGAACTCTGAAGATACTTAATATATCATGAAATCAGTCATCTGCAATGCCTTAGCAGTAATTTTCATGTCTTCAAATTTCTTTATAAAACCCTTCATGAAGATATTTACTATAAATGAGTTTTCACAACATTTATTTAAATGTAGCATGTATCTGAAATTTTCCATAGAATTCTAACTGAAAATTCATAGCATTCAATCGACTATCTCTATAAGGTATTTTAGATAATGTTACCAAAAATCAGTTCTACTGAACTGAAGATACTTATTATAAACTTAAATCGGTATCTCCATAATGTTCTTAGGCAGACGTTACACAAAAGTGAGTTTTTCTATCAAAATAAAAGTGAACATCTTAAGTGAAACTTGCAGCTGTTACCGAATCCAGGCTGAGCTCTGAAGACTGCTGGAGAGTCAGTGCTTGAAAGACAAGAGATGGGTATAGAATCACGTTTAAGAAGCTTGCAATATGGGGAGATGGTGACAATTGTCTTGAAGACACCAGTTTCTCAGACTAGACAAGGGGCTTTAAAGGGGCAGGAAATATCAAAATGTGCAGATCAGCAGGTTCTATCCCTCAAGTATCTTGAGTAATTTGGTAACCGGTGACCTGGTTGTTTCATCCATCTGGAGTTTGGAGTCTTCTTGATTAGCTGTTGTTACAAAGTCTGGTTGCTCTGAAATTTCAGTTCACTGGTGTTTGAACAATCATTTCAGGAAAAGGAAGAGAAGAAACAGAGCTTGCATTAGCAAGCTGCTTCATTTTATTAACTCCTTAATGTCTCAACAATAATCAGCTGCCATTTTACACCAAATCCCTACTGTTGATTCTTCACTTCCCGTTTGTGAAATATGGGGCACCAGTCGTATTCATCTACTTCCTGCTGAATGGAGGCAAAGAGAGTCCCTGGAATGAAGACTGATGTGGTGGGATATACCTTCTTGGCTTCCTTTGTTAAAGCTATTTGTTTACCTCCAATTTTAGTGACTCAGCAAAGCTCTTGTCAATATAACATGATTATTTGAAATCCAAAATAGATACTTGCATTGCATTATATTTAGACTAAAATAAGAAATCTAATTTTATTTTTAAGGAAAGGTACAGGCAGACAGGACAAGACAGGAGGAGGAAGCATTTTACTATATTTTCATTTGGTTGTTCACACTGGTTGTTTCTCCCAGACCCAGGACTTGAACGCAGGGGAGTGTCACTTGCCCTTTTGGAGGTGACTGACCCAAGGCGTACCAAGAAACATAATTCTGTAGTCAGTCATTACATTGTTTAGAGGCAGTACATGCCTGTGTTATGCCCCGATTTGTCCATTTCTCAGTCTTCAGGGATAAAGGACAATGATCATTCTACTTTCTGTAGATTTAGGGCACTGGCCAGGCCTGGGAAAGAAACTGCTTTTCATTGAAATATAAATACTCTCAAGTCCAGGATGTGTGTAACCACTGAGGCTTAGGGCCCATTTTAATGAGGTTATGACTTTTGCCCAGGGTGTCTCTTTTCATTCGTTTTGAAAAGTATACAATCTTCTTAGCTGACACATCAAAGAGGAACATCTGTTAAAAAAAAATGCTGAAAGGATACTGGCTGACAACAGAAATGGACTTAAAGATTGTACACATTTGGGTGCAGTCCACACAGATCCCAAGGTCCTGGGTTTGCATCCCAAGGCTGGTGAAACAAAATGAACAATAAAATAAATAAATGCTTATTCCTCCTCCTTCATCCTGCCTGCCTCCTTGCCTTCATCTCTGTCTGAACCTTTCCTCATAAAGATTGTACATATTCACAATTCTACTTTCATTTTTAGTTCGTAGAGTATTCAGTGTCAGCCTCAGCAAAGAAAAGAACGAAAGTGCTTGAAACATTAGCATGAACAGAGAGTCAGAGACTGAAGAAACAAGAAAACTGTGGAGGCAGTCCAGTTTGCAACAGATAACAAATTCAAAATGATTAAGAAGACTATAGCTATATGCACAAAAATGTTTTTCTGAAACATCTTTTCTCTCCATTTCATTCCAATTTTACTAATAATTACAGTAAATGTTTTTAAACCAAATTTAGTTCTAATTCAACCAATTATTTGCATAAGCAAGTAAGTATCATCAGACTCCATTTCCTTTGCTGGAATTTTCCAGAAAGACAGACTGGACTCAGCCTCTCGTGGCTGCCCATCAGACCCGCGGCAACACTTGCCAGTTTGGACTCAGATGAGAATCTTTTATGAGATTCCCAAAATGTCCTGATTTCTGGGCCTGCCAAAGGCCAAAGGGGTGACCTCACTAATCTCCTGACTGGTCACCTGGAGCCCTGTCACAGGTATCAGCTGGCAAACCTCCTGGTCCTGTGAGGTCAACCTCAGGACTCTGGGGGCTGTCCACCATGTCTCCTGTTTGCAACATCAGTCAAAGCCTCAGTCAAGGACCACGCTGGCAATTGTTCCCTATTATTCAGAAAAAAGTCATTGAATTCATTTACATTTCTCTCAACATGAGTGGTTCAACTTAGAGTCTATGTGCTTGTGTTCTGAAAATTTTTAACTTCTAGGATTGATTTCTATGTGTTATGGTAGTAAATGATAAAACAATGGTGACTATATTTTATGCAGTCATGATACAACTACCATTTTCTTAATTCTTCAGTTTCTCTGAATTGTGTGGGTCATCCACAAGTTTTTTAAAATTGTCACAAATACAAAAAAGCTTCATGTTTGTTGAAAAAATTCCATGTATAAGTGTACCATACAGTTCAAGCCCATGTTCAAGAGTCAGCTGTGCACAGTCAGACTGTCTTGGGGAAAAGGGAGACAACTCAGTGTTCAGAATCAAGACTTCTGGAAGTCACCCTCAGAAACACTGCCCCACCCCACCCCACCCCCACCCCCCAAAGAGGGCCTGAGGTTTGCTTGCTCTGTGGGTTTCAGGATGGATGGCAGGATGATGGATGGATGGAAGATGGATGGTGAAGGGATGATGGATGGATGTGGATGGACCCACCACTGACCTTCCCACCCCCGACTGGTCTCTCAGTCCTATTGCCAATGACCAAGAAGATGTGAAGACACTCTACGAGAAAAAAGACAGTGTGGTTCAGAGTTCAAGGACACAGGAATCATGGAAGCCTGCCCCTGGGAGCGAACTGGTAGTGGGGAAGTAGTGGGGAAATGGCAGGTCCCCAGCACAGCCCATATGCTGACAGGCCTGTGGCAGGAGAAACCCTCTGTCCTGAGGACTCGAGTAACAGTTTCAAAGGCCAGAAGTGAGAGCAGAACTGAAGGGAAGGAGACTCACCCACACTGTGGCTGTGGCTTCACACTGCTCCCCAGAGCAGGTGGAGAAGTTGCGGGAATGACCCGCAGGGTGGTTCAGACAACAGCCACTTCAAGTGTGCCCGGGGCACTGATGAGACAAGGACATGGAACACGGTCTCCACGACTTGAGACACTTCAACCCTGCCATGTGCTCTGCTCACGATGGAGCTGAATGAGAGCAGTAACAGCTCCACAGATTCAACAAGCTCCGTTAGTGGCCAGATATTCGGACGTCAGGCGCCAGGCGCCAGGACCAAGCGCGGGTCAGAGAAGCCATAAAGGAAATTTGAAGACACTCAAAGTCAACACGAGGCAAAATGTGACCTCAAAGCTGCACATGCGGCAGAGTCGTGCACAGGATTTGTGACATTAAGACTGAAGACATTTCAGAACAGCGTTGAGCTGCGGAGTCAGCCGCCAGCGCCCCGAGGTCCGACAGCCACTGAGCTGCAGACACCAGGACCCACTGGGGACGACCGGGCGCCGCTGAGGGGCGTCGGGCGCGGGGCTGCAGGGGGTCAGGCAGGGGACGGCGACGGTCAGGAGTGGGGCGGGGGGTTCAGGGGACACCGCGGGTGTGTCGCGTGGGGGGCTGTGGGGGCGCCGCTGTCTGGGAACCAGCGCCGTGTCTGGCGGTTTCTCAGGCGGCTTTGGCCAAACTCCACTTTAGTCGCCTGACTGAAACCGGGACGGACTTTCACGCGGGACAGGACAGCGTCGCTAAAAGGGGGCGAACGCAGTCAAATGCAAACTAAGCGCTCGCCTCAAAGTCCCTCAGCACCTCCACACAGAAACTTTACCTCCGTTTCCTCACCTCCCACTTCTCACTCAAATTCCCTGTCTTTTCCCCCAGTTTCCATCACCCGGCCTCACAGAGCCCAGGAGCCGCAGCGGCCACAGCAGTCTGGCGTCTCCAAGCCACGTCTGAGGAGCAGTCTTCGTCCCGGAAACAGAAAGGCTCTCCCCTGGCGGGTACTAACCCCAGGGGGCGGGCACTAACCTCATGAGGCCCCCACCGGGGGCGGGGACTAAGCTCGAGGGGCGGGGACTAACGAGAGCAGCAGGTGAGAGGCGCAGGTGCGGCCCCTAGTGAGCAGGAGGGAGCAGGGCAGGACGCCCCCACTCCCCTTTCTACCTGCATCAGACAGCTCCTGGATGTCTTTAAAGACATCCCCTTTTTTGTTAGGAAAGGTGCAGGCAGGCAGGCAGGTAGGTGCACAGGCAGGAAGACAGAGGAGTATGGAAAAAACACTAGTTGTTCACACTGGTCGTTCCCCATATGTGGAACTGCCACTAGGGTGCACCCAGCCTGAATAATTTTTAATGGATTTACATTTTCTTAAGCATGACATCATGGACAAATTGTGATTGTTTACTATTCCCACGGTACACTTTAGGTGGTAAATGACTTTTTCATTGAAAGGCAAACAAAGAGAGGTTTGACGCAGTCCACATACACATCAAGGACCCAGGTTCAAGATGTGGGGCTGAGGAAAAATCATTATGAAAAACCAAATAAAATCGAGTGCTCCTCTCCTTCCTGCTGCCTCCTCAACTTCATTCCTACCTCGATCTTCCTTTCAAAAAAAGGCAGTGAATATAATTCAATGATATAGCCATAAGCCCCTAACCTCTAAATGTTATCCAAACAAAATCAAAACCTCAACACACTAAACTGTAAACAACAATGAAATTTTGACCCTCTAACCCTGATTTCTAATCCACCTAAATCTTGACCCCTATGTTATCCTGACACCGTGGGTTTACTCAGACCCTCTGACCCTTACTTTCTAACACTCACCCTCAACCCTAAACGTGAACTAACATCAAACCTAAACTGACACTCTTAAACACAACTCTTAACACCATCACCTCAACCCTTAAATCCTAACCTTATTCCTAAACTTCCAACCAAAACTCCTAGCCTTAATCCTAACACTAGGTTTAGCACTAATTACATAACAGCCAATACTTGAACTAGTAAAAACCACAATCCAATCAAATTTCACAAACACATGACAAAAACATAGTCATATAATTTTAAGTATAAATGTAAAAATTATATAAAAATAAGAATAAAAGACTAGCACATTAAAAAGATTATGAACCATAAATATATCTTCATCTTAAAAACGTCCCAGAAAAATGTGTCCAAGATGGGTCATGATACAGTATTTTTAGAGAGAAAATATGAGGAATGGACTGCTCAGGTGGGGAGTCTCTACGTTAGGGTAACAATGATTAGTCAGAAAAAGTGCTCTTCATTAGTCCTTTCAAAAAGGATAATCTCATTCTTGTTTGTTTCTATGAATGTGGACATTTGGAGCAGTTCAAGAATTTTTCTCAATAAAGCAGCTTTTTCTAGTGCTTTACCCTGACATTGTTTTTAAGATGAAGAGCCTATATGAGTGAATGGAGAAACTTATCTCAATGATATGGATATTGGCGAATAAACTCCACAACTGGGCAAGTAGCTGTTCAATCACCCAGTGACCCAGTTGTTCAGTTACCCAGTGGTAATGCAACCTCTGGCCACGGGGACTTAAAAGAACTCAGGTTGAACTGAGCAGAACCCAGGCTACGTGCCTTCACGGACAGCGGGAGGTCACAATCTGTACTATGAGACCTGACTGCCCACTCCTGTCCACTTGTTCACTCAGATGTAATGAAGAGTCCAACCAGTAACAGGAAGACACCATCAGACCTCAGGAAACTGCACCAGGATGGCAGGTCAGTGAACACACCCTGTCATCAACCACACATCTCCTCAAAAACCCTTCCAGTAGCAACCCCACCATGGACTGACAATGTTTTGACAGTTAGTTATTAGAGGACATTTCATTGTTCTAGTCAACCTAGGACTTCAGGGACAGAAAACCAATGGTCAGCTCACCTCCACAAACGTGTTACCGTGGACGCGTCCACACATCCTAGAGACCCATAAATTCTCACTTGCCCTATTTGCACGCACTTCTCATACCCAAGGAAGCTACCCTGACAAACAGGAGTCATGCACTGCTCCAAGGAAAATCTATCCTCCTGACCAGCAACTGCTCCACCACAGCCCCGCCAATGAGCAGCCTGAAACCACTCTTTCTGTGTCCCCTTTTAAAATAGGCAACTCTACTTCCCTGTGAAAGTCATGCGTATCAGCAATTGCAATTATGTTAGCTCTTCCTAAATAAGCATCTGCTGATCAATTAACTGGCTCCTTCTTTTAAACTATCAGGGTTTTAACCACTAATCCTAATACCCAAATCTATAAAGGCAAACCAAAACCATGATAATTAAGCCCTTAAACATCGGCTTGATATCAAACTCTCAGTGTTGTTGCTCTAACCCTGAAATCCAAATTCTGAGTCTTAACAATGGCAGGATGAAGCAGATCCCTTTACTCTGATTCTTGAATATTTCTAAACTCAGCCTCACAATCAAACTGATTGACTCTTACCCTAACCTGAATAGCCTAAAACGAAATCCTGAAAACTTATTCCTACCCATACAACCGGAGAAACAACCTGAGCACTAAGGCCTAAACTGAAAACAAACGAACGATTGACCTAAAACCAGACCCTAACCTTAGCCTTAACCCTAAAACACAATGCACAACACTTAAAACAACTTCAATCCAATAAAACAAATACATACATTGATGATAGTCCAAGATCATCAGTATAAAAGTACAGCTTGTCAACAATATGAACAATATAAAACCAACGGCGTAATAAAGGGATTATGAAGTCACTTTATCCTAGAAGTTTAAGTTCAGGACACCAATACCATGCAAAACACACATATCACATACTGGTATGAGGGTAAAATGGGTTCTAACAATGGGGCATCTGCCTTTGACAAAGAGCACGGTCCTCTACAACCCAAGGATGTGGGTTCATGTCACAGGGTTGGGGAGAACAACCAAGGCAAACAACTAGATAAAATAAATTGGTAGAGCAGGTCAATCTCCTCTGAAGGACACAGGCCATATCCTCCTGTGATATGAATGGATGAGGAACATGAGTGACTATTTCCTGCCTCTTGGAAGACTATTGAGTAATTTATACTGTCAACCAGTTCCTCTTTGTCATCTAAACTGTAACACCTTATAACCACTGTGAAAAATGTGTATGTTATAAGCTTAACTGTAAAGAAAAAGAAAATTCATCAGAAATATAGAAATATTAACCATGGTCATTTCTAGCTAATGGGATTCTAGATGACTTTATAACATCTCAGAATTTTTCATATTTTCTATAATGTGTAAGCTTCTCTTTCAAGAGGAGATCATACTAAAGGAGGCAGCCCTGAATGCAAAAAGTATTTTTTTAAATGTAAAGCTTGCCTGGTTTACTGCTATTTGAAAAATTGCTTAACATTTGAATTAGTTCATTTTCTCCTTTCTAGCACAATATCCATCTTATTTTAGGACACAATTTGAGTTACCACTACCATTCAGATGATCAATTAGCTGTTCAGGGAAAAAAAAAAAAAAATCTAAGCAAAATAAAGTGAAGAATAAAAATTGAGGTCTCAAGCTATCTGACTTCAAACTATATACTACAAAGCAATAGTAATCGAATCAGTATGGTATTGTAATAAAAACACAGATCAACAGAACACAAATGAGGCCAGAAACAAATACAGAATTTGTGACAAATATATAATATATACATATGCAGAATTTATGACAAATTAGCAAAGAACATATAACGCAGTAAGGCTCATCTCTTAGTAAATGATACCGGGACAATTGGACAGGCACATTGAAAACAATGGGACTCGACTGCTCTGTAACAAACTCTGAAACATCCACGAGTGGCCTGAGAGATGGCTGTGGGAACTAAACTGCAATGGCATAGGAAACAAAAGCAAAAATAAACAAATGGACCACAGACTTAGAATCTTCTAGCCATAGAACCTAGGATCAAAAAATAAATCACATTCTAGTGAATAAAATTATTCTCATATATATCTGACAAGGGCTGATATCTAAAATATATAAGAAATTAAAAACTGTATCAACCAAAAATAATCCAATTAAAGGACAGAAGATCTAAACAGACCCTACTCCA
>RJWH01010123.1:0-18559 GCA_004363575.1 Solenodon paradoxus
TTCAAATATGATGGAGAAATAAAGGTCTTCAATGAGAAATAAAAGTTAATGGATTTATCCACAACCAAAATTAAATTTTGAGAAAAGGGGGAAAGCTAAAACAAAGAGCCACTAAACCCCAAGAATGGTGATAAAAAGTAAAACATATGAGGAAACAAATACAGGACTAATAGTAAAGAACAAAACACTAAACGGGGGGAAGAAGAACAGGGAGTCTCTATCGACATATAAACATGGTACAGCATCAGTTCATAAAAGGCAATCATACAGCAATAAAGTTTTGGGCAATCCACATGGTAGCCACAAAACTCAATCTTAAGGATATACATTGCTGAGGAGAAGACAGGACTAAAAAAAATTATACCAAAAACAATTCAGAAGAAATAGCAAACCAAAACATGGGAAATAAAGCAACAGAGACCAAAAACAAAGATTTGAAAACAGCAATAAAGCCCTATATTCCAATTGTCACCCTAAACTGAGCTAGACTGAGCACACCAATCAAAACACAGAGTGACTGGATCGATCAAAAAGTAGTGCCCATCAATATCATGCCTATAAAAAACTCCGAGCAGATCCAAATGCAAACATAAGTTGAAAGTCAAAGGTTATAGTAAAAATATATCAAAGTAAGGGGGATGAAACAAATTCTGGAATTACAATACTGATATAGGACAGATAAAATTCCACCTAAAAGGGCAATGCAAGGCAAGTATGGACATGACATTGTGGTCAAGGGGGTTATCCATTAGGAAGAAGTAACTGTCAATATAAAGAGAAATTGACAATAACACAATACTGGTAGAGGACTTCAATATCCTCATTTACATCAAATGATAGATCATCCAGGCAGAAAACCAATAAATAAATAAAATCTGTAAATGAAGCAGTAGATCATATGGACCTAACAGCCACACACATAGTGTTCTACTACAACAAAAAATAATATACATTCTTCTCAAGTGTGCATGGAATGTTCTAAAGGATAGACCGTATCATAGGACACCAAACAAGTCTCAGTAAATTTAGCAAAACTGAAGTTACAGAAAGCATCTTCTCTGATAAGGGGGTGAAATTGGAAATGAGCCAGGAGGACAAACTGGAAGAACCATAACAATTTTGAGATTAAAAAATAGGCTTCTGAACAACTTGTGAGTTAACAATGAAATTAAAGATGAAATCAAGAATTATATGGAAATACATGAAAACAAAGATGTAAGCTACCAGAATATGTTGAATGTAGAAAAAAAGCAATTCGAGAGGAAAGATTATATCCACACAAGTGCATTTCAAGAAAGAGATAACCCATATTAAATATCAACCCACACACCTTGAGGAACCAGAAAGGGAAGATCAAAACCAAAGCTCAACAGAAGGAAGGAAATAAAAACAAAAACATAGAGCAGATATAGTTGAAATTGAATACAAAATTACCATCCAAAAGATCAATAAAACCAAGATTGGGGCCTTTGAAAATATTAACAAAATTGACAGACTCACAACCAGACTCATAAAGAAAAAAAAGTGAGAAAATCCGAACAACAAGAATCAGAAACGGTACAGGTGAGATTACAACAGACATTGCAGTAATATAAAGGATTATGAGAGAGTATTAGAGTTCCTATATGCCAACAAATTTATGAATTATAAAGAAATGGATAGATATTCAAAGTCCTATAGGCTCCCAAAAATAAATCAAGAAGACTTGGATAACTTGACCAAAACAATCACAAGCATATAACTTGAAGCAATAATCAACACTTTTTCCAAAAAACAAGAGCACAGGGCCAGATGTCCTCATCAAGAAATTCAAGCAAACATTCAAAGAAGTGCTTATCCCATCCTACTTAAACTCTTACACAGAATTGAAGAGAAGGGAAAACTCCCAAACACAACCTTTTTGGCTAATATTGCACCAATCCCAAACCAGACAGAAAAGCCAATAATAAATAAATAAATAAACCTATGCCACTGATAATGCAGATGCAAAAGTCCTCAGGAAGCCAAATTCAACAGTACATTAAAAATGTATACATTATGATCAAGTGGTTTTTATTACAGAGATGCAAGGACAGTTAATTATATTCAAATCAATCAGTATAATAAACCACATCAATAAAGAGAAAATCAAAACAATATGATCATATAAATAGATACAGGAAAAGCATTTGACAAGTTCAAATACCATTCATGGTAAAAACCCTTGCCAATTAGGAATAGAAAGCTCATGCACCACCATAACAAAAGCAATATATGACAAACCCATGTCAATATAATACACAATGGTGAAAAATTGAAAGTCTTTATTCTAAGATATGAAACAAGACAAGGATGTCAACGCTCACCACTACTGTTCAACATAATTCTAGAGTTTTGGTAAGAGCAACTAGGCAAGAAAATAATATTAAATGAATCCAAATTGGAAAAGATGAAATAAACTATAATTATTTGTAGAAGACATGATGTTATATCTAACAAATCCAATAGTCAACCACAAAACTACTGGAAACGGTAAATGATTAGAGCAATATGGTGGGATATAAAATCAACACACACACAAAAGAAATATTCCTATATACAAAAAATGAAGCAGAGGAAAATAAAATTAAGAAATGTCATTAACAACCACATAAAAAAGATAAAACATCTAGGAATAAGCTTTAAAAGTGAGATTAAAGGCCTCTATAATGAAATTAAAATAATGTTACAAGAGAAAGACAAGAACATACAAAGATATGAAAAAAATTCCATGCTCATGGATTTGAAGATCTAAAGTAGCAAAAATGACCATCCTACCCAAATCAATACACAGACTTAATGCAACTTTCATTAAAATCCCACAGACATTATGCAAGGTAATAGAACAAGCAATACTGAATTTTGTATGAAACTACTTTAGGCCTTGGATAGCCAAAGTTATCCTCAAGGTGGAAAAAACGGACAACAGATGTATCACACTCTGAATTCAAACAATACTACGGAGTGATCATCATTCAAATAGTATGGTATTGGAACAAAAACAGGCACACAGGTCAATGTGATAGAATTGAGAGTCCAGACATAAAGTCACATCTATATGTACAGTTAGTCTATGACAAGAGTCAAGACTATATATTGGAAGAGGAATTTCTATCCAAGTAGTGGTGTTTGGAAAACTGGATAGACACCTGTATGAAGATGAAATCACATGACACTTTATTTCCATGTGCAAAAGTTAACTCAAAATGGATCAAAGACATGGATGTAAGACCAGAAAACATAAAATACATCGAGTATAATGTAATAAAATTGCTCCATAACATCAACTTTAAATATGTCTTTGGGGAAGGAACACCTATGACAAAAGAAACCAAAATAAAATAAAATAAAAATATCACTTAGGACTACATCAATCTAAACATTTTCTGAAAGCAAAAGAAATGACTTCTAAAGCAAAAAAGTAATAAAATAAATAGGAAACTTGTTCACACAGTGTGTATCAGACAGAAGTTTAACTCCCAAAATATGTAATATGTAAGTAGCTTATACAACTTATTAACAAGAAAGCGAACGACTCATTCAAAATATGACCAGAAGACTGAGAAGGCATCTATCAAAATAAGACACACAGCCCACAAACAAATGAAAAATTTTCTACATCACTCATCATTAAAGAAATGCAAATACAAACTCACTGAGATACCACCTCACACCAGTGACAATGGCTTATATCAAAAAGACTAGAAACAAGTGTTAGAGAGGTTGTGGAGAAAAAGGAACATTGCTACACTGTTAGTGGGAATATAAATTAGTGCAACCTGTGTGGAAAATAATATGAGGATCTCTCAAAAACTTGCAGATGGAGCCATGATTTGATCCAGCAATCCCACTTCTAGGCATATACACTGAGAAGACCAAAATTTTAATCAGAAAAAAATAGCTGCACACTAGGTGCATAGCAGCACAATTCACAATTGCCAGATATGGAAATAAACTAAATGTCTACCAGCAAATGATTGTATGAAATAGTTGTGGTATATATGCGCAAAGAAATTTTATGCAACCTAAAATAAGGGTGGAATTTTTCCCTTTGCATCTATCTGAATGGAACTTGAGAAAATTACATTAAACAAAATAAGTCAGAAAAAAGAGACATGCAGGATGCTTTCACTCGTGGAAAATAACGAAACAAAATACTAACAAACCCTTCAATAGTCACAGAACATAAGACAGTGTCAGAGGTTGGGGGTAAAGACAGAGGGAACAGGGTGGAGTTGAGGAGCACTGGACTTTGGTGGTAGATGTGGTGTGAAATGCACACAAACTCAATAAACTAAAATGCATACAGCAATGTAAATAAAATAAATTTTAAAAAATGAGTTATAATCTGCATTGTTTTATCAGTCTCCAAACTTGGCCATACTATCTTGCAGAGTGGCTGTCAAACAAAGTCTTTTGCTTTCTCACTAAAATAAACTTCTGTATTTGGTTTAAGGAAATATAGCTTTATATATGTAAATAATCGAATAACTTGCAAACTGCTCAGAGTATATAAGTAAAGCTGAGTAAAATAGTGAAAATTAAGTTCTCTCTGCTTCAAGTCTATTAAAGTCAGATGAACTAGCCGTGTTATGAAAGCTATTTGGTTTATCATTTACCTGAAAATTGCCTAAATACTTTCATTTAAATTGATGCAATAGTTTTATTTTCCACTCAGAAATGTGACATTTGAAGTAGTACCACAAGTAGTGGAACTTATTTTACTTAATAGAACAATATTTATAATCCTGTTTCTTTTTCTAGTGCATTTTTAACATACTGAATTGTATAATGACTTATTTCAAATACACGCATGCTTCAGAGATAGTACAAGTTTGAGTACAAAGCCCAGCAATAAAGTGAGTCACACCAATTATTTGGTTTCCTAGTGCATACAAAACTTTAGATTATATTACAGTCTGTTAATTGTGAAATACTGTTGTGCCTAACAAATGTTACATTCTTCAAAAATACTTTATTGCTAAACAATGCTAATCATTATCTGAGTCTTCAGCAAATAATCTTTTTGCTGCTAGAGAGACTCATCACTCTGTTAAAGGTTTGTTGACTGATCAGGGCAGCAGTTGCTGAAGGTTGGAGAGGGGCTGGGCAATTTGTTAAAATAATACAATAGGTTTTACTGCAATGACTTATTCTTTCATGAATTATTTCTCTGTAAATCAATGTTGTTTGATGGAATTTTTCTCACAATAGATGTTCTTTCATATTTGGAGTCAATCCTCTCAAGCCTTGCTGTTGCTATATCAACTGTTTATGTAATATTTAAAATTCTTTATTGTTAATTCCCCTGAAGTAGACTCTATATCAACAAACCACTTTATTTGCTCATACAAAGGGAACAATCCCTCATCCATTAAATTTTTGGAGTGATATTGCAGGAATTCAGTCACATCTTCAGTCTCCACTTCTATTTCCAGTTCTCTTTGCTCTGTCCACCATATCTACACTTATTTATTCTAGTGATGTCTCGAAACCCTTAAAGTCATTCATCTGTGAAGGCTAGAATCAAATTCTTCCAAATTCTTGATAATGATATTTTGATATTGTATCATGAATATCAAATATTTTAATGACATTTAGCATGGTAATTTTTTTCCACAATTTTGAAAGAAATACTTTTCTGAGTAAAAGTTCTCATAATAGTCCCACATATTTATTAAACCATATTGTAAAGAGATGTGTTGCCATCCAGGCTTTATTTTTCCATTTACAGATCATAGAGAGAATAGATTTAGAATGATTCTTAAGGGCCCTAGTTTTTTCTGAGTGGTAAATGAGCATTGGTTTCAACTTAAAGTTACCAACTGCACTAGATTCTAAAAAGAGACTCAGCATGTCCTTTGAAGATTTGAAGGCAGCCATGACTCCCCCATCTTGCTGTTATATCCTAGATATCATCTTATTAAAGCATAACGCTGTTTTACCAATACTGGAAAACATGCTTAATGTCAACAGTTTTTTGCATTATCTTAGTTAGATCTTCTGGATAACTTACTTCAGGTTTGCATCATCACTAATAGCTTCACCTTAAACTTTTGGGTTATGGAGATGGTTTCTTTAAACCTCTTAAACCAACCTCTGCTTACTTCAAGATATTTTCTGAATTTTCCTCACTCTCTCATCCTTTATAGACTTGAAGAGTTAGATACTTGCTCTGAATTAGGCTTTGGTTTAAAGAAATGTGACTGGTTGGATTTTCTCTCCAGAAAACTAAAACTTTCTCCATGTAACAATAAGACTTTTCACTTTCTTATTAAGTGGATGTTCATAAGTAGCAATTTTAGTATTCTTTAAAAATGTTTCTTTTGCATTCAAAATTTGGCTAATTGTTTGGCACAAGAGACCTGCTGCCTATCTCAGCTTTTGACATTCTTCATTCACTAGCACTAAACATTTTTAGTTTTAATGTAAATTTAGACTTGTCTCTCTTCATTTCATGTAAACAATTAGAAATAATGCAAGGTTATAAATTGGTCCAAATTCAATAGTGCTGTATCAGAAAATAGGGAGACCCAAAGGGATAGAAAGAGATAGGATAGCTAGCTAGTGAAGTAATCAAAACACAGGGAACATTTAAAAATTAAGTTTTCTTTCTGAGATTACACCTAATATGGTAGACTAGAAATATCTTGATATTTTATCAGTTCCCCACTGGCACAACAAAATCACATCTAGATAGAGCCTTTGAAAAAAACTGGAGATTAGAGGACTGGCATGTCCACAGAGAAAAGTGACAGAAAACATCAGAAAGGGAGGGAGAGGTTGAGATACAGTCTTGTCAGTAGCACTACCTGGGAATGCACATTTTTTGAGGGAATACCAGTATTCTCAAGGGACAAGCGTGACACCAAGTATCTTTAAAGGACTGAAAGACTCACTTTCATATCAGGTGACTTAGCACCTAGGAATTACTCCCAAGAGGGAAATGTGTACATACCTGTGGAGAAAACAGAAGGGCTTTCCTTTGGGAAAAAATATGATACTGGGGAGCAAAGAATGTAGGACAGAGAGAAAAGCAAGCAATAGATGAAGACCTAAGTGGTTTTCATTAGTTGAAACAAAATTTTAGTGGAATGAATAAGAAAGAGGTATAATCATCCTTTAGTGAAAAGATGCTACTGTATGTACTTGAAGGATTTCGTTTGTCTGTGTGGTATCCACAATGGCAGATCCTACATTGGAATAGGGTCAGAGGTCAGCATCCCCACCTATGAACTCAAGATGCTTTCAGTACCTTCCTGTGGTTGTAGTTTTAATGTCTACCAGTACAATAATAACTTAGCTTAACAGCAGGAAGCCAGACCCTGAAGTGCTGACATAGGCAGCTGAATGCTTTCCTACAAAGCTCAGCTATAGAAGCTCTCTCTGGGAATATCCCGAGAGACTACAGTGGGTTTGCAAAACAGTTGCTGCTCGCGTACCTGAATTCACTGTTGAACTCAGCTATCTGCCTGTAGCTTAAAGACCACGGATCACAGCAGCCGGAGTCCCTGACTGTACTCTGCAACCTTGAAATCTTAACACAATGCCATTAAAGCAAGAGAGAAAAAAAAACCTCTTTATTCTAATCCATCGAATAAACACAGTATAAAACAAAATGAAATGAAAAGACAGAAATGTTTACCTCGAATGAAGAATCAAAACAAAATCCCTGAGATAAACTCCAAATCAAGAGAATTGAACTACCCAAAGAAACAAAGAAAATTTTAAATTAAAAGTATTAACGATACACATTGAATTCAGAATAATGCATGAATAAATAAAATCTACAACAAAGACAGGAAAAAATTATAAATTTCCAAACAGAATTTAGAGTGAAAGAATACGACGGCTGAATGAAAAACAACAGAAAACCCAGCAAAACAGAGGCGCTCAATAGTAGCCCCTAAAAACTGCCAATAAAATAAGTGAGCTAGAATATAAGGCAGTAGAAAGCACCAAAGCAGACCAACAAAGAGAGGAAAAGGAAAAGTAAAAAAGATAACATAAGAAATGGATGGGTTAACACCAAAAGAAACAGAACTGACATTGCAGGGATTCCAAAAAGAGAAGCACGAGAGAGAAATCTTAACTAAATAAATAATAGCTGAAAATGACTTAACCTGTGGAAGGAAATAGACATCTAGGTCCAGGAAGTAAGGAGTTCCAAATAAAGTAAGCACAAATAGACATACACTAAGCCAGATTTCATCGGAAATGAAAAAAACTCAAGATAAAGATTATTGTAAATAGCTAGAGAAAAATGAGTCCCTTACATGGAAACTCCCATAAAAGTGTTTACAGATTTCTCAGCAGAAAATTTATAGGCCAGAAGGGAACGGCATGATAAATTCAAAGTCCTATAAGAAAAACACTTCCAACTAAGGATACTGGAAGTTGTTAGATTATTACTTAGAATTGAAGAATTGATAAAAGAGTTTTAAGACAAACGAAAGTCAAAGGAATTCATTATATGCAATCTAGTCTTTCAAGAAAGACTAAAGGCATTTTTATAAAATGAAAAGACAACATATATAGAAGTAGTAAGACTACAAAAACATAAAATGTGAGGGTAGGAAAGTGAAAATGTGTACTGTTATAAGGAGCTCAGGATTAACTTGTTTTCAACTTGAAATCAGTTTTAAGGAACAAAATGAAATATCATCTCACACCAGTGAGGTTAGCTATTATCCAAAAGTCCAGAAAGTAAAGAAAAGGGAACTCTTATGCACTGTTGGTGGGAATGTGAATTTGCAAAACTTCTATAGAAAGTAGTATGAAGATTCCTCAAAATTTGAAAATACTAAGTCTATATGATTCTATCATGTGTCTTCTTGGTATGTAACCCCCAAACACAAAAACACTAACCTTAGTTTGATGTTTTATATGACAGTGATCTATTGCATTCCAAAACAATTATAATGATAACATCACTGATCATAGATCACTTAACAGATGTAATAGTAATATATACATTTGAAATATTGTAAGAATTATCAAAATATGACACAAAAATGCAAAGTTAGCAAATGCTGTTAGAAAAATGGTGTCAATAGACTTGCTCACCACAGAGTTGCCACAAGTTGCAGCTTTTGAATAATTAAATATCTGAAAAGACAATAAAATAATGTTAAATCTGTATATAAATGAAGCTCTTTTGTTATAAATTTGATTGTACCTTTTTTGAGAACCTATGCATTAAACAGGTTACCCGCATAGGAAATAATCCTGAGAACAGAAACATATCTACATTTGTAGCTTTAGTAATCATTGGTATTGCATGTTTGTCTTCTCTTTTATAGGAAGGCATAGAAAGAAGAAAGATATTAATCTCATAAATGGATCTGTGTTCAAAATATCACATAATTGATCTGTGTCTAATATTATCACATACATCTATATTTTGTTTATTTCTTTAAGAATGATCAAATAAAAACAAAAAAATGTCTAATAAGTTCAGAAAATCAAACAAGACACCTGATTATAAGTAATTGAGCATTTTCATTCCACTGATACTTTTAAAATAAGAGATTGCCCTAGGATTTACATGCAAATATGCTTCCATCAAGCTCTTTCAACACTTTAACAGTGGAAATTTCTATAATTGAAAGGCCTAAAAATATCACAGTAAGAAAATTTATCGATGTCAAAGGCTTTTCCTCTATAAAATGAAAAAAATAATGTACTGTTAAATATGTTGTGTAACTTCACAGTTGCAGAACTTATATTGGTGATATTTTTCATATTCATTTTATAATTCATATTTTTATCCTGGACAATATAATGATCACTGTTCATAAATCTCAGCTCACATAATTACAATTGTAATCAGAGCTTTAGTGAAAAGAACGTCACACATTGAGCATTATAATGTAACTTCCTGAGCAAGCAGGACAAGAAGATGAATTAGCAGAGAAATATAGAACTATCACTTTTCAGAATGAAAATGAAGTAAAAACCATTTAATTGAGAGTCTAATGAGAGGATTAAAGTTAAATATTCTGGCCTTGGGCATAGTTCTCATAACATGAACATTAAAAATCTATAATATTCATTTGCAATTTTTCAAGTTCAACTAACTCATAGCAATCATGATAGGGATTCATATACTATTAAAGAGAGTCTATTCTAAGGCCCTGTTGCAGAGATTTAATTCTCAATATTTTCTGATGGTTAGCTTGTAATATTGGGTGTATTCTTATAACTTGTGATATGACATTAACAAAAGCATACTGGATCAACTGGTAATACACCTGGAGATAAGGAGTTCATTAAGGAGATATTCTATGTCTTTGAAAGCACCAACACTCCACACAGAAGTCCACATATATTACTGTACCCTTAATTGCTGAAAAATTAACAACAATGCAGTTGCAAAATTCACATATAATACCAAAAAGGCACGAGAATTGCAACTCTTCTTGGTCTCTTTCTACTTATGTATCCTATTGTTATTACAATGAAATATTTTCATATTTTAGTCAGATATAAACATTAATTCATTTGATAATGAAATTGGTCTCAGTTTAAGTTCCTAAGCACTAACAGAAATTTGGTATAGATTAAAACAAGCCAGATGTTCATATCATTTATTTTCACATAATTATTATCTGAATCTAGAGCATATTGGGTGCTGCATTGGATAGTTTGTCTGGAAGTCTCAATAATTCTTCCTACTATTAATTTTTCTCATTACAATGACAAAGTAATACTTCCAAACTTCTTCACATGCTTAGAAAAAGGAATAACAAGTCAATAAATCCACCACTAGATCTGAGCTTCTTCCTGGTACCAATCCAAGAAAATTTGCACTTAAGTACATAATTAATTTTAGTAATTTGCACTGTGAAAAGTGTTATTTCACCAGAGGAAGAAAAAGTATTAGATCTATGAAGAAAATTGCTGTGCTATATTTGCATATGTCTTATACATGATAAAGAAATATCTATGATGCATATTTTTGACAGTTTGACAATTTCACTTTTCAGACTTGACATTCAGCATTTAAACAAAAGCAATTTTCTGACTTATTTCTACAGAAGAATGGTTAAAGATGTGTTATGTAGTGCAACAGAACACTACAAAGACCATAGAATAGATGAATTCCTGACATCTGTGACATATATGGTCCTTTATGACATCATACTGTTAGAAAACTCAGATAAATACAAGTACTATATGATGTTAAATACATGTGGAATCTGAAAATATTGGACTCATAAAAGCAGAACGTAGGATGGCCATTATAGGGGCTTGGGTCTACAGGGAATTAGGAAGATGTTGATCAAAGGGTACAAATTTGAAGTTAGAAGATAAGTACTGGATATTCAATACAAACATTTGATATTATAATTAACAATGTTGTGCTATATATTTGTAAGTTGCTAAATAACTAGATCTTAAGTATTCACAGCACAAAAAGAAATAATAATTATGTGAACATACAGAGGTTCTAACTGATGCTTTATTGGTAATACTATTGAAGCAAATTAAGTGTATCCATTCAACAGATTGTACACTTAAATTTAAAGTTGTATATAGATTATATCTCTATTAAAATAGAATGACATAACAGAAGAACTAGATCTGACCAATATACATTTGGAGTTGCATTATTTTTTTATTCTTTCAGATTTCTGTTTAATTTTTATGTAAGCAGTTCCTTACATCTTTAACGAGTCAAAGAACCATGAAGGCTATAAGCAAAAGCCAGATTCTGTATTGCGACACAACTGAAAGCATAAGTACCATTAGAATAGGATAGTCCTGTCCTCTGACAATCAATTTAAGAAACACTCCTTATTCCATATTACCAACACATTTTAATCTTAAATGGAAAACCTTATAAAAACTTGTCTGACAACTTCACTGCAGGCGTGTTTCAACAGAATCACTTTTTTTCTTAATAGAAAGTAGAATGTGTTAATCCTGTACCCAGAAGTATTTTTTGTTGATTTCTATATCAGTTGTTACATATATTTGGGATATTCCGTACAGATTAAATAGAAAAAAGGAAATTCTAACTTCCACTTAAACTATTTTTATTTGCATTTTGTGTGAGTCAAAACCTCTCAACTTAAAAGGTACTATTCATTCTTGAATATATAATTTCCTTGGCTAGGTTGTGAACATTTCTAAATTACTTTTTCTAACTCGGGTTTTGAAATGTGTTCTTGTTACTTAACTTTATCTTTTCTGTATTTTCTTGTCATTTTTTTTTCAATTTGGTCAACCCATATATGGAAAATGTTTTTCTTAGACGTGATATTAATGACTAGCACCAGTTACTACACTACATCGATTTTCCAAGATAATATAACTTCAGTTTAGAATGAAGTAAATCAAAGTAAGTTTCTGTCTGAGTAAAATTTCTTTTGGTCTGGTTCAACTCTGATTCACAAAAGTTATCATATTTTTGACATCATTAAATGTAGTGCTAGATATAGTAGATAAGTTTTCTTTCTGCGGGTTAGTGATTCAGTATCAGAGGAGTTATATAACTTGTTTTGCTGTGTAATATATATGTGTATATGCTTGTGTATATGATTACTATTTTCCATAAAATTTTAATTCCAACACTAATTAAGAAGCACTTGATTTTTGGTTCTTTGATTTATGTTTGGTCAAGTGTTCATATGAAAAGCGAATTATATCATTAGATGGGAAGAAGAGAGGTAAGACAAAGAAACAGAGACACAGAGAAAGGGATAACACAGTTGTTAACTTCTAAAGTGATCCCTAGTGTATTTTGAAACAGGGGAAGAAGTTAAACTTTGAACTCAGTTGTTACTTTTGCTACAAGTCAACAGCAGCATGAGAAATGTTTATAAAATGAAATGTAAATTTATAAAATAGCTATGCAAAGACCATTCATGGAATAAATGTCACGAAGATTTTGGTGATTAAGAAATTATAAACAAATTATTTTATTCACAAGTAGATGCTGTATATTCAAAAAATAAAGGATATATTGTGACTCAATTTTGGGCATTACTGATATAATGCTTCATATTTTAAAACGTAAAATACTTATATTTGTGTATTTCAGAATTTGTTTCAGTGTTAGTGATATTCAACATTAATCAAATACTGATTTTAATATTGACCATTTAGCATTCAGCCAAAATGTATATTCAGTACTCGCTTGCTATGTGCTGTGAAAAGTTTCAAAATTGGTACACCTTATTTGATCACCAGCTCCCCTAAAATTTCGGTTTATGATATTGTAATCTTTCCTGCTATAAAGTTTTCACTTAAAAACTTATTTATGCTTTATATGAGGGTCTGTGAGGTAGAAAGTGATCAAGGGCACATGGTCACTTGTTGATGTGCAGGTTGACCCATGCAGTAGGAGGTTCCTTATCTTTCCACCTTTCTATACTTGAAATATATCTTAGACCCTCCAATCTGTTAATAGGAACTACTCCAAGCACTCTGCCTTGAGGGGGCAATGTGTTATTGAGATCATCTATATATAAACATGACTGAACCCTACTAATGCTTCTATATCAACTCTTAAGATTCTCAAGATTCTTAAGATGCAGGCACATTCAGAAATGTATACATCTTTCATCTGTTCAAGACAAACCTTAATGTAAATTTCATTGCTTATTAAGACTGCCACCTTCCTCCAATCTCCCACCACTTCCAACTTTGGTAATCATTGATTTGATCTCTTTTACTGTGAGTTTTTATTTTTATATTCCATATTTAAGTGAGACCATACAGTATTTTTCTTTTTCAGTCTAATTTCACTTAGTATATTGCCTTTAATTTCAATCCTGAAAGTCTCATTCCAAGAAATGTATTTTTTCTCTTTTCCTCCCTTTCTTTTTGCTGAATCTGTGTGAGATAGAGGATGTTAGCTAGATCTATGTAGGAATCATTTCCAAATGTGTATAATAAATAAAGGCATTACGCTACACACCTTAAAAATGTATGGTATGTATGTCCATTATTTCTCAATAAAACTGGGGAAAAAATCTGCCACCTACCAATCTGTGCTGGTCAGCCACATTCTTCAGTCTCTCTTTTCCATCCCTGTACAGAGGCCAATTTCACCTGGAACACTTCTAATGTGGCAAATAAACAGTGTGTATGTATTTCATATATACAATAATATACAATTTCACATTTTTAACTGAATGTCATATATATCCATTTTTAATACAGCAAATAAACTTATTTTTTCATACACTTATTCCATTCATGTTAAAGAATTAGGAAATGTGCCATATTTTCATAAAAACTCCCCTACTGTCCATCTTTCCCTTCTTATGGCTACAGATAAAAAATAAAACTAATGATTATTTCTCCCACTTACATGAAAAAATACATTTCCACTTAAACTTATTTTTCCCAGTTGACCTGCACAAACTTTGAAATATCATTAAAAGTATGTCAATGCATTCATGCATCACTTTCCTCAACAGAACACAAAATAATAATCATTCAAGACTTTAAAATTGCTTCTCCTACTAGGCACTACCATTCTTGTAATTCATTGTCATTCAGAAATATATTATTATGTCTAATGGAAATTAAGGAAATATTCCTTGCATTACAGGAATCCATAGTAGAAAAGAAAACACAACTCTTTCAATATTTTTACAAAACTATGTTTTATCATTTGTTATCATTTCCTAACTTGCTGACCTACTATCCTGGGTTTATTCTTATTTTAGGACAAGACAATACTCAAATGTAATGATTTTGCAATTTGCTCCAAGACTCATTCTCATCCTTTGGCTGAATATCTCATTCTACTATGTAATTTATTGTGAAACAAGCTGATGGTCAAAAACCTTGCTGCTGCCAAGTACAGACAATTTCTGTGTCTGATTTAATATCTAAGAGGATATGGGTTTCACATTTCTTATATAAAGAAATAAGATCCACAAATTTTATTTCAATGATCATTTGGAATTTTTTTTTTACTTTTCAATATAGGTAAAAAGGTTTCCAATGCTGAAAACAATATGTAAAAATGCATATTGCAATTATTTTAATTTATAGATTTTTTTCTTTCATGTGCAGATTAATGAAGAAAATTAGCAATTATCTTTTTTAAAAGTAAAGGTGTATGCAAGAATAGAGGCAAGTAGACCAGTAGTCAGGAAAAAAGACAAGAGGCACTTTACTTTTTATTTTTATCTAGTTCACACTGGTTGCCCTAGACCTAGGAAACAAATCAGAGTTCGTGAGATTTGTACACAGATTGCACTCTTCAAAAGGGGCTTACCTAACTACTACTACACCAGAGTGTTCCACAATTATCTAACTAAATTGTCCATTTCACATTTAATATGCAAAGGACTTAATTGCCAAGACTTCTAAGTTGTATAGAGAAGGAAAGATTATCATCACAAAGGATTCAGGTTTATCACAGAGCAAACATATATATATATATATATATATATATAAATAATTTATATATATATAATTTATATATTGAATTCTAAGAAAGGAAAAGATGATTATATTAAAATATGAAGATGATCTACAGATTGAAAAAATATAGATAACTTGATATTTAATGCCTGTCAATCCTTAACTACAATGGCTGCATTCCAGGAACTATTTTGTGAATACTCGGAAGGATTCAAAGAAAAGCTAAAATATGAAAAGCTGCCTTAAATATCAAAGAGGTGTAACAATAGTATATTTTGAATGTTCATATTAATGTTATTTTTTAACTTATATGAAAGCTTCATAGGTGCAATGATTGAATAAGTGGTCAGTGATCATATCAGATCAAAATGACTGGAAGGAATTCATTTTAAAGACATAAAAATAGAAAATATTGTCAAGACTGTTCTAGAGAAAAATATTTAAAATTTTCCATGAAATGAATTTTGCACTGATGACTCGCTTCCATTTTGCCTCAATACAAAGACTGGATCAATAATTATTAATAGTTTTAAAGGGCTTTCCAGAGTCTTTATAAATTATGTTTGTGGTCTAAAATTTTTGCTTTGCTAAATTGGAAAACAAAACCCTCCTGGATCTTAACTCTGATTTAAATCTTGAGGGGTTATCTCATTACTTTATCCTAGTTTTGAATGAGGATAATGAAGTTTAGTTTCTTTAAATTATATTCCCATCGTCATAAAAATGAATAAGAAGGATAAACAGAAGCCTCCTTACTTCAGGCCCTGGATTTGGACAATGAATTAAGAAAATTCAGTTCTGACATTAACTAGCACTGTAATTTTTTCATCAGTTGCTTCCCTTTGAGATTAAGCATAAAACTGGAGAGAATGTAGTTTTCAAAATTAGTTAATCTAGGCAACAAATTTTTATTTAGCACTTATTTTTTATCAGGACATTTGGGAATGCTAAAGGTATAGCACTGAACAGAGATAGTGATTTATTTTACTGTAGCTGCTCCTTTCCCAAAGAAATATTTGAGTTTGAGATTGTGGAGTATTTTGCCCATATTTTCTTCAAAGTATTTCTATGGTTTTGAGGCTTATGTTCAGGTCTTTGATCCATCTTGAGGTAAATTTTGTGTATGGAGATAAGGAGTAATGTAATTTGTTTTTGTTTTGTTTTTTACACTTGCCTTTCCAGTATTCCCTGAACAATTTGTTAAATTGACTTTCCTTACTCTGGTGTATGCTCTTGGAATCTATGTCATACATTAACTGTCCATATAGGTGTGGCTTTCTTTTTAGGCTCTCAATATGATTCTGATTGTTATATCTGTTTTTGTTCTAGTACCATACTGTTATGATGATGATCACTCTGCAGTATAGTTTGAGGTTAGGGGTAGTGATTCCAGTGCTGCTCTTTTTATTTTTTTCTCGTTAGGTAGCTTTGACTTATGTGATTCCATACAAATTTCAGTGTTATTTGTTCTGTTTTCTTGAAAAATGTCCCTGAAATTTTGATGACGGTTGCATGAAATTTATATATTGCTTTGGTAGAATGGCCATTTTTGCTAAGTTAATTAATCACATCCATTAACATAGAATGTTTTTTCCATGTTTTAGTGTCTTCTGTTTCTTTTGGTAAGATGTTATAACTTTCACTGTAGAGGTATTTTGCCTCTTTTGTTCAATTTATCCCCAGGTATTTGATCTTGTTTCAATTGTTAGTGAGATTTCTTTCTTAATTTCTTTTTCCTCTATTGCATTGTGTAAATATAATAAGGCTACTGATTTTGCCATGTTGATTTTATATCCCGCCACTTTTTTGCATTAATTTATTATCTCTTGCTGTTTCATTATTCGTTTGTGGAACGTTTGTGATTTTCTAGGTATAATATCATGCCATAATAAAATATTTACAGTGTTATATCTTCTTTTCCATAGCTTTCCAGTTCAAGGAAGTTCATAGACAGCCCAAATATAGTCCAGGAATACAGTTGTCAAGTAGCCCAATTATTCATTTTATGGTATCTGGGCCTGGGTCTGTACTGAAGCACCATGGATGTCCTCAGGTCCTGAGGTCTAGTGGGACTTTTTCCTGGTGGCAATAAGGCAGGGTAGAGCAAATGGCCAGAGTACAGAGTCATAGTGATTTTGGCCATAGTGGTGCAAACCAGAGCTCACTGGATCTGAGGCCTAGCATATGCTGGTTCTGTGTTGTGACATGGTAGTGACAGGGGTCAATGGCCTGTGTGTCCATGGAAATTGCTGTTTCCAGGCCATGACCGGTCAGGGGAAAGAGACCTGGGTATCTGACATGCATGTTGAAGCTGGGCAGGCACTCCTATTAGCCTCTCCATGATGAGCCTGGTGACCTGGGGTCACCTAGCTTTGGTGAAGTTGGGAGATCACTGTGAGGTTTGTAATATGTTTTTAAGATAATAAAACTTTTAATAGAGCAATTGGTAGCTGTCTTTGTTAGTACTGAGGTTCTTTTTTCAAGCCATTAAATAAAATGAATAATTTGGAAAAGAGTTAACAGTATACATTTTGACATATCAGAAGAATCAATCACTCTCAGACCAATAATATTTTCTCTTCTTCACAGAACTACCTGAACTAATAAAATTTGATTTTCACTAAGGTGTTAGTGATCCAATATGGTATTTCTCCTTTAAGCAATTACATTTGAAAATTGTTAATTTGATATAATACAATTCTGCTTTTCCCAAGGAATAATTGAGTGTGGATTTGTCTTAACACCGAAAACAATATAGCAATCATTCATGAATCAAAATCCTACATATATAGGAAAATAATCTTTTAAAATGAAAGTAAAAATATAATTCACAAGTGAGTCCATAAGACTTTTTATATTTTATATTTTCTTTAGTTTTTCACAATTTGCTAAATTTAAAAATTGCACTATAATAAAATTCACAACTACGGTCTTAGTTTCTATAGAAGTGGTCAGAAAATAAATTGTAAGTACGTGGTTTATTTGAGAGTTATAAATATTTTATCTCCCCAGTTTGTTCCTAGCTGAAAATATTCTAACTCTTCTAAATTGCCTGAGTCAATATGTAAGAAGGATTTAGAGAACTACAGAAAACCATAAAAAATATAAAAATATATTAAAAAAATTCACTAGTCATACAGTAGCAAGATTA